>OENM01000465.1:12092-68275 GCA_900239745.1 Rotaria magnacalcarata | reverse complement strand
AACAAAATAAAATTCAGCTGAAAGTTATCTGAAAAAAATGAAATTGAGTTTGTACCAAGTGAATTCTAAATGACATTCCAACTTTTCTCGAATCTAATAGCGAGATTCGGATGAAAATGTGCAGCCCTTCAATTTAATGTTTCAGAGAGATATTAAACAGATTATTATCAAAAATCTAATTCATTAGCTAACCAAATATTGTACTTGCGCATTCATTACACATACTCATGTTTCTCTCAGCTTGAAAGTAGTTTTCAAGGTGTAACACAGACAGACGCTCTACTTTTTCAATTCTTACGTTTCATGTCAAGGAAAAGTACGACAAGTTCAATGTTCCATAAGCTCTGAAAACGTTTTTCATCTATCTATAAAAGTACTTGTCTTATAGAATAGCCAGAAATCTTAATGACGATAAAAAGAATGCCGTGATGCTGTGCATCTTTGCGTGCATTTGCAGGCAAAATAAAATTAATTATAGAATAACGATCCATTGAGAACTCTAGTTTACATCATCATAGAAAACACAAAAATGATTTCTCGCTATTTGTGAACAAAGGCTTATTCTTCGAGCAGAAAATGGCGGAATTGAAAGGCGGAAGTTTAAAAAGAAATTAACTGGTTACTAAATAAAAACATCTGCTATTTATGAAAGCTTAGATCTTGGAGAATACCTCCGTATACTTATCTCAATTTTCATTATTTTTGAAGCAGACGGAAACTTCATAGAACTTTTAATAGCATACTCAGATTATGAAAATATTCTGTGTGATTTATTCACGGATGTATTTTACATCATTTATTATTGAATTCATATGGTACTATTTTGATAATGCCTAAATAGAAAACTAAGCGTAGTTAACGATTCAATATGAGAAAAAAATCCACGATATAAAATTCTTTTTTCATATCTATCCATTATTTTATTCGAAAATCATAGATAACTAGATGATATTCGAGTTTGACTCGTATACGAAATGCGATGTGAAGCATTAATTCGTATCTCTTAAGAAAAATCTTCAATTCAGAGAAATCTTGAATACTCTTTATGTAGCCATGATGCAATTCATCACTCTGAAAACTCTATTTTTACTTAGCAATATATTCCTAAGGATCGATTTCCATTGATCGATTAATTATCTCCATGATTCATTATCTTAGTTCAGCTGTAAACGAATAGACTGCTGGCTAAGATAAGTTGATGACGTCATTTTAATTATCTTAAACTTAGAAAATACAAATTTCAACGATATTTGTGACTGAATGGAACTCCAGATTAAAGTTTCGAAAACAGATGTAAAAAGTTCCATCTTGATACTTTCATCTCCCGCGTCAATGACTTTTCTATGATTTATAGTTCTCGAGATCATTGTGACACAAAACGACGAGATGTGACGCGTACGTCGAGAAAGAAAAAGAAAAAGAAAACTCGCGACGGACTACATAAATGCTTCTGCTTCGCATCGCATTAAAAAGAAACACGTTATAAACGAGGTCACGTTGTAAAAGTCGTTAAAACACGATAAAGATTTCTATATGTTTTTTTTTATGATAGTTTATAACTAGTGAAGAAGAAAACAAGTAATCTGAAGAATATATTTAAACTCCTACAAAATCAAATAGAATATAGATTTTGAAATGTATTTATACGAAAGAAAACAGATATAATCCATCATCAAGGTTAACCAAATGCCTTTAATAATTTTATCGTAAACCATTTCATGATATAAACTATCCTCTTAAAGTAAATTTAAGTGACCTAGCAAATGGCTTAATTGTCTTCTAACAGAATTTTTTTAAATATTGATGTTGTTCAAACATCAGAAACCAATCAAATTATTTCAAGTCACTTGTGATCTAACTTAATATAATTCGTCTTTTATAGTCTTCATTTGATATTTTTTCGAAAAACCACTTTGATGAAATTAGTAATTCTTACAATAAGAGAATGAATTCAATAAAAACTATTTATTTGATTGTTCTTTTATATTGACATTTTCTATTAATAGCATAAATTCACTTCTTTGTTGCAACTAGGAGCGTAACCAGTGTGGGGAGGGCTCAGCCTCCACCCTAGAAAAAATAAAATCCTGTGAAATAATAAGTTTAGTCGTCGTCCCTATGATAGCTTTGATCAACGACTTCCCACCTCCCCCTACAATTCTTTTCTCGTGACGACCATAATTGCAACAATCATTTCGATGAGGAAATTTTTAGCCCTTTTTTTCTTTACATTACTACGAATGTTATTTTCATAGTAGATTATTTTAAAAATTTATTATAAATAGTAATGAGTTGATCATATTATCTCTGAGATCCTACAAAAAGATGCGTATATAAGTGCGCAGAATAAAAAACGTTAATTACGAAGAAAAAAAGCAAATCCTGTTTAATAATTATTGATTTATATTTTTATGTTGCTTTAGGTTCTCCTGTATTTACGGGAGTATATTTTGATTTAACGTATCGATATAAAATGAATGTAGCTAGAATAGCAAAAAGAATTGCCATTAGTTCGATGATTAATTTTGTCGCATCTTCAAAAATAGCATAAGAATCCGTTTTAGTTGCATTTGATTTTGCTGATCCATCGTTTGATTCATGCGAGTCACTAATGGCACCATCTACCACAGAAATTCTATGAGTTGTTGCACTTACTGAGTGAAGAGCTGCAGTATTGACAATACGAATAATACCAAAAAAAAGTGTTAAAACAAATACTCCAATGAGCACAATACCAGATACTAACATTATGATCCTATTCTCAAACCTAAATTATGAAAATTTGAATAACAAAAGAACAAATTTTGACAGAGAAAATAAATCGACTACATACCATGTAGCATAGATTGCGAAACCTATCGAAATAAGAATAATCGCACCCAAAACGATCCTGAAAATAGCATATGGATTTGTTGGTCGACGAATTGTTTCAAAAATTCCATGGATAATATAACGGAAAAGAATACTTGATAGAAGAAATCCATAGAAAACAGTTAATAGAATTCTTATACCACGAATTTGTTGTTTCTTGGTGATGACCATCCTGTATCTAGAAAATAAATGCAGATTATATCATACCAGTGAGTTTAACTACAAATATGATTGAATAATAATGACGCCTAGCTGAGTCAACACACACAAAGTTCTCTTTCTCTTATTTTGTCATTTTTTTCTTCTCTAGATATTTTACAGCTTCACATCAACCTGTATTTTTACTTTTACATATGCACTGCTTCTTTGCCGATTACATTTACACATTGAAAGGGTTGAGAATTCTCTTTTTTCATTATATGTAATCTATACACCAAATCTCCCGTTTCTCCTTTCTCAATCTCATGTTTGCACAGCCCTTCCCTCTGTATAATTTCGTGCGAGTTGAAATGAAGAACACTTATTAATTCTTCTCTGAAATTACATGCACTCATTGATAATCGTTTATGCTGTAAAGACAAGCCACGAATGTACATTATATATGTATACTTTTTTCTTTGTTCCCTTGCTGCGTTCGTAACAACTATCCAATAGCATAAAAAAGATTTTTCTTTTATAGTCAATAAATAATAGAAAAGAAAAATAAAAGGCAAAATGATGAATAGTTGTACAACATTAAAATGCCAAAAGTAATTTCACATATATGTTCTTTATCATTGATCACTGCGAAGCGACAGAAAAGAATGAATCATTAAAAACATGCGTGTTTTTCGTAGTTATCGAAAGATGTATAAAATTTACTTCTAGTATATTCGTTAAACTAAAGAAAAAAACAACAATTCGTATTTTCTTGTGCTTAATGTTATTTCTTTCGTACTCGACGTTAAATGTCAATGTTTTCTTTCATATAACTTTAACTTTTCTAAGAACAACTTCATATCACTTCGAAATATTTTCTTCCATTTTAATTGGCTCAAGATATTTTATAAAGGCATTTAAAATAAAATAAATCTAACTGTGGGTTATATTTATATTCTCAGTTTTTTGTTGAGGAATAAAAATATTCGTATTTTTTATCTAACTAGTAAAGCAGAGATTATTCGTTTTTATACATTTTTTTTCCTATAAGTAACATTCGTCGTTTAGACGATCTATGCAGATGGTTTAGTAGGTAGAAAAATATGACAATAAATATCTTACACATCTCCTTACACATTTGTACAACGAAACGATGAATCAATATTGATATAAATTTTATTGATACATAAATCATCGACTAAATTGAGTGACGCATGAGAGTATATGGCAGCATCAGTAATTAACAGAAAAAGCTTCGAACTACTCGTAGTACGTATTTTAACAATAAAGTCAAATAACAAATGTAAGAAAGAAATAAGCGAGTGAAAAAAAGTTTCAGACTGTAAAAGAACAGAAATCGACTGCTTTTTATTATTTTTTCAATGTGTTTCTAAAGATAGGATATAATAGATTTCGTTTAATGAATTTATTCTTATCTATATATTTGACGAGTAAAAACAAAACAATTGACAATGGATTGAGACTTTTGCCGAACAAAAGTAAATTTTGTTTTGATTTTATTTTCAACCTTCAATGCGGAATGTCGTCTAGTGTCATCTTTGGTGTTTTTACAACTGCTAGTTGTCGAATAGAATAAAAATACACTATTATTGATAAAAAATTATCTCAGTATCGAATCTTTCTTGTGAAAAAAAAAATGCTGAAACAACCAATATCACTTGAATCAAATTTTCTAATTCGTAATGCTGTTGAAAATGATTGCGACGATATTATGAGATTAATTAATGTATAGAAATCATATCTTGCGATTAAATTAATAATTTGTTTTTGAATTTGTGTTTTTTAGGAATTAGCTGTGTTTGAAAAGTTACCCGATCAGGTTCGAATCAATAGTGAAAGTAAGATAGAAAATAAATAAACTTATCCTGATATGTGATAAATTATATAAATTAGCTCTTAAACAAGATGGATTTGGTGAACGTCCATTATATAGTTGTTTAGTTGTTGAAGGTATAAAATTGAGTAAATTTCAAATTAAAATTAGTTTTCTTCTTTATGTAAGATTTAAATAATTCATCATCACGAATCGTTGGAATGTGTTTAATGTTCAATGTTTATTCCACATGGGAAGGAAAATGTTTGCATCTTGAAGATCTATACATACAAGAAGACTATCGAAAACGTGGCATTGGAAAAGCATTTTTTTCTGCAACATATCAAGTAAATTTCATTTTCAATCTTTTATTGATTTCGATGAGATATATATATATATATATTTATAGATTGCTGTTGACACAAATTGTGCACGACTTAATTTTAATGTACTCGATTGGAATACGGATGCAATCGAATTTTATAAAACTCGTGGAGCTTTAGATTTAACAGAAAAAGAAGGATGGCATATGCTACGAGTAACACGTCAAAATATGGAATTAGAATTGAATAAATCAAAAAGTAATTAACAATTAAGTGAATATTTTATTTAGAAAAGTTAGAATGATTGATTTAATTCTGTTTCTTTTTTGTCATCATTAAAGAAATGATGGATTTAATGTAGTTTTCTTTTGATAAAATTGTGCTGGAGGAATAGGTCGAAAAAAGCCTTGACTCATTTTACAACGTAGAGGTGGTGGCAATCGTTGAGTGTCACATATTCGAAGATCATTGGTTGAAACATACATTTTATCAGGACAAAGTCCTTCTAATACAGGACGATTTTCTTCATCAACACGTTTCATATGTTTTTGATAATCATAAGAAATATGATCGAATTGTTCGCCCTCAAAACTTCTATTATTCAAGAAGAAATAAATAGAATGAAAATATATTTATAGAAAGATTCAAAAATAAAATAAGCTTATACCCTCCTAGGTGATGATTTGATAACTCATTTGATATTATTTGAATTTCTGAATGAGATCGTTGCAGAGGAAACGAATAATGTAATATTGAACCTTGCAAACTAGGATTCAATGGCGAACTTGTAAGTGATACTAATCATAAAAATAAAAAATAAACTTCTGAATATCTTCATGAACAATAATGACCCACCCAATGTGTCATCAATTCCTCTTGATAGATTTTTATTTCCAACATTTCGTGTTTCCTCCAGTTGTTTATTTTTATGATAACACTTGTGAACGAGGGGTCTTTCATTTCTACAACGATGATGTTTGCTAGCTCTATATCGATGATTAACTTTGGATTCTGCTGTACCCATCACGATGTCTGTACGAATATAAATGGACTGTTCGATGTTAGTTTCATATGATTTCCTCTAAATTTCTTCCCACTTGTATGCATACCACTTGTGTACATGTCAGAATGTCTAACTGATTTTTGGATATGTATGAGAAAGAAAAACAATTTCTTTGTTATCTATTCGCGGTTATTAAAATTTTTTTCTTTTTTCTTAAAATTAAAACGTTGATATAGGCAAAAAAAGACACACATAACCAAAAAAACAAAAAACAAAAGAAAAAAAGGAGCAAATTTAGAATAGGCACAAATAGGAACAAAAATATATCACCGTATGTGCGCATATAAACTAAACTGACTAAAAGAAAGAAATTTACAAAATAGTAATAAACAAAAATGTAGCATATATTTATATGTATATATATATTTGTATGCTTAATCAAATCAGATCCATCCATGAGCTATGTATAGAGATTTGAAAATGTTACCAATCGATCTATCTAATAGATACAGAGAAAAATGAAATTCGTTTTCTATAAATATTCTGAAACGAATACAAACCTTAGAGATCCCACGATGAACAAGTGAATCAATAAAATATAAATCTTCTTTGGTATCTTGTAAATCACGTGCATACATTCGCCATTCATCTTCACTTGGCATAGATCGTTGTCGATCATTTAGAAGACTTGCTTGATGTTCATCAACAGGTGGTATTTCGGCATTGAGAGATGATTCAATTACCTAACGGTATAAAAGAAAAAAGCAAAGCAATTGTAAATTCATGTTACTGGAATAGACACAATGTTTCCTACTTCTTTAACTATCGGTCTGTTAATAGAACGTTGAGCATCAGCAACTGATAATCGACGTGCTTGTAAATTTTCAATTGTTTGTTCAAGTTCATTAATAACCCATTCGAATCGATTCAGAATCTCTTTTCGTACGTTCATTAAATCTCGATATTCATATTGTTGTAGCTCAGGCATGGCACTGTAATGCTGTTCGTAATAAGTATTTGATTGTGTATATTGCTTGAATAAATGTTCACGAAAACGAATAACAGCAGTGACATATTCTTGTAAAGTTTCTAATAGTTTCTTAAATATAAATATACCTATATAAATTTTCAAAAAAACAAAATTCAGGCTATTTTTACTGAACGAGCGTGTCGAATGCGAGGATCAGTTTGAACACCTTTCTCATCAGAATGAAAAGTTGTCTAGAAGATTCCATAAAAAAGCAAAAAAATAAAAGATAAAAACTAATATTTTTCTTACCATTTCGTAAACGTTATTCTTTGTATCTATTGTTGTTGTTGTTGTTGTTGTTGTTGTTATCGCATCACGACTATCTACAATAGATAGATGAATAATAATTTCGTTTTTATCCTTTTCTTTCTCGTTTCGACTTGAGGATGAAAATGTTGATCAATGCCTGTGCAATACGTAATATAACTCTCATGGTGTATGAGTGTTAGGCTGCACACTGTTTTTCTTTGTTTTTCATATATATATATATATTTACTACCACAGGCTCATATATACATATGTCATGGGCGACACAACATTGACAAATGTACAACTCACCATTGTAAGTGTCTACTAACACAATGAAAGAAAAAAAAAATTGGAGTTGAAATAACAACAAGACTATAATACTGCTTCCAATAAGTATGTTTGTTTGGCATGATGTGTACTCGAATATATTTAAACTGAAAAGTAAACAGGATCAATATCGAGGAAATAATGTTGAACAGAAAAAGAAGTAAAGCGAATCTCTTTTGTTATACAAATGATATCAATTTTGATAAGATTTAATCATATATACATAGCAACGAATGTACATGTAAATAAAATGAAACCTTTCAACAGTAAATCGACGATGAACGTGTCATATATGTCAGAACATACGTATGTGTACATCTTCTTCATTACTCCATTGTCGTCAAGTAGATGATTGTGTAATTATAAAAATGTATTTACAGTCAATAGACCAACTCTCTCAATCTATTGATCGAAATCAACCTTATACATATATTACTAATAGAAAAAAAACGTCTTACTTTTATGTGATCATACAATTAGACTCGACGCGTTTTGACACCTTCACTTTTTCTCATTCTCTTTCTCATTTTCTATGTAGTATGCATATTGTTCTAGGCTTTATAGTTAAAAAGAAAGGAATGAGAGGAAGACATTCGTATTGAGATATTCTTTTTTTTTTTTATTATACGACTTTATTTATGACAAGAACCAGTTCGAAGGAGAGCCGATGTTGCCAAATTGATAAATATAGTCACATTAACAAGGTGGTGCAGCCTCTCGCTGTTAACAATATCTATCAAATACTCGTACAAGTCAAGGTTATTGTTGTCGATTTAACGACAAAAAGAACGAATGAGTGAATGAATGAGAACAGACGAAAGACGAAAAAACTGAAAATATATTTTAAACAATAATTAAAAACAAAGAGATTGTTTTTGTTAGAATAAAAATTAACCAATAGACAAGGATCTTGTTGAGTTATACTCCGATTCAGATTTTGACGTTGATTATACTAAAATAAAATGATGCATAGCAATTAATGATATGATTTTTATCGTTGTGGTTTCTTTTTTTTTTCTATCATCATTAGCAGAGCATTTAAATCAAGCAACAATAACCAACATTCCTATTGAGCTTAAAACATACAAGTAGTGTCAATAAAAAGCCTATATTTACTTAAGCGATGCGCATAGTTATATTCTTGTTAGCATAATATGATAAATTCAAGCATAATAAATGTCAAGCTTTTATTATAATGCTTACTTAAGGTGGTCGCATCGAAGGATTGTGATTTAGATGAATAATCCAATTTATGTTTGCTATTTGACAATGAACATTGTTCTACATCGTATTCATCTGTAAGTCTGTCTTGACATGATACAGCATGTAATGCAAGTAATTGTTGACGACGATTACTTGCCGTCGTTCTTAAAGGAGTCGATGTCAAAGTTTGATATGTGCTCTGTGGTTGATGCATTCTATTATTGCTACTTATTTCGATTGATAATCTGTTATCAACAGCTGTCTTGATACGTTGTAAAAGTTTATCGATTTCGTTAGTGATAATTGATGATGAAGATTGATTCGAAATAAGAGAACTATTAATTGCTCCTGTTGTACCACCAGTTGAAAGAGAAATAGCGCTATCGCTTAAATTTGAATTGGTCTCATGTTCATGGGCAATACTAGACGTTGTTAATGCTGGTGATGGTGATTGTCGAGATAAAAAGTGACTTGTTAATAGAGATGAAATACTATTAATAAGAGCGTCCTCTTCATTAATGATCGACGAAGATAAAAAGACATGAGATGATGAACCAAACGGATTTGATTCAACTAATTGTGTTGGCGTTTTTACTTCAATTTCTAGCGAATTTGATTTTGTTGCTGTAAGGAATAATCTTGGTGATGGTGGTGGTGTTGTTGTAGTTGCTAGATCACGATTGGAGCCGTCATCAGCAATCGACTCAGGTAGACTATTGGCCTATTGTATAGAACGGAAGAAGAAAGCTTTAACCTGTTTGATTAGACATTTCTTTCACATTACGTAATTATTTTAAAGCGGAACAGGATATATGACCGAAAGAACTAATTGACAAAGGAGATCATTTGTCTCTATTCTTATGTACGTAGCTATATTGATAGAAAGAGAAAAACCTACGGAGTGGTGCACATATTTGTATGCTAGACACAAACATAACGTAATCACAAGAAAATGAGACTCAAAGCATTCGTCACATTTATTGTACATTTGCATGATGAATTTATACGAACTTCACGTATGCATAGATATATTCTATATATGTAACATACCGTACTTTGCCTTGAAAGAATAGGCACAGTTTTATGTGTATTAGAGTGGCTGTTATTTCTTGAACGAGATCCCATTGATATAATTTGACTAGTTGGAGGACTCATTGTTGAACGAATAGGAAGCATAAAATAAGGTGAATTTTGACGATGAAGTGCGCAACACATAGTATTAGGATCTCTTAATGATGTAGGATCTGTTAATGACGAAAGATCATTATTATTGGCTGCATTCATAAATGATTCTTGTGATGTGATTTCGATTATCTGTCTATTTGTTTTTGCCATAGAATTTTCTAATATATGTGACTGCTGTTGTTGTTGCTGAGATGAAGAAATTAGATTAAGTAGATGATTAATTTTAGTAAAATTCGATGCAAGTAAAGGATTTCGTTCTCCGGAACTTTTTGCTGCATTTAAATTTTCGAGTTCCTCCATAAATTCATCATTTGAAAACATAGAATTCGAAGATTCTTTACGTCCAGCTAAAACAAGATCATAAATTCCACGTTTATATAATTCATATTGATTGTAGGGAGTAAGAATTGAAGCTGCTCGAAGTTCATTAATAATTGATTTCACAAGTGTTAATTTTCGTACCACACGACGAAATCGACGAAGTACTAGTTCACGTCGACGCTTACGTCGATGACTCTCAGTAGTAACTGATGACGTTGGATGTGCATTAACAAGTAATGCTGTTGAAGCATTTTTAAAATTCATTGCTGCAAATAATGCTGGGCCAAGTGAAAGATGATACGGACCGAGAAATAAATGTAGAGTATCATCACGAACATCCAAAGCTGTTAAAACTGTATATACACGTGAAAGACGATCGATTGTACGTGACAAATTATTGATTTTAAATAATTCTTTAACATAAAACACAAAAGCATAAAATGTTTTTTTTTGCTTATTTTTATTGAATAATAAATAAATGATACCTAATTCAATTGTTGTTTTCATATCAGGAAATAAATTAGTTAATTTTTCCAATTTACAAGCATCTGTATTTGATTCGTTGCTTAAAAATCTATATGGTACTTGTCGATAATGTTCTTTATCCATCGATGCGGATACCGGAGTCGATTGACTACCGTCAAAGCTGACCTAAAATATGCACATATTTAATCAGAAATTTAATTGACATAAAAATATTTTTTTGCTTCTTAAATAAATCTACATGAGAATTGCCGTTGTTGCTGCTGCTGGAACTACTAATACTACTGCTGCTTTGGGTACTGATTCGTCGTATCATATTATTGACATGTGATTTGAAGACTTAAGACACACACACACATATATGTGTATGAAAAAATGGAACAAACACGATAGGAATGAAAGAAATGAGAAAGAAAAAATCGAGATCCCTATTTGAATTATTCGACAATTACTGCACCTTCTTTTTTTGTCTGTTCGTACAATCTATTATTTTTATACGACATATGAACAATATTATTCTCTTTCTATATATTTCATTATTTAGATCTATCAATCGTAATTTTAAAAGTTCCAATAATATAAAATACTTCGCTTTAAAAACGAAAAAATTAAAATTTTAGACTTCCATATAAAAATATATGCATGTTACAGTCATATGTTTACATTCCTTGACTCACTTCGTTCGTCACAATATGTGTTTATTTAACTCTCATTCCCTGACACATATTCCCTCTACATATACTCGTTTTTCTTCAATAATAAAGTTAGTTCCATAGTTATGGTACTCATTCGTTATTAACATCAAGAAGGCACAGGGATCTCTAACAATGCATGATATAGATTAAAGGGAGAAAAAAAAACAATGATTTTATTGATTCTGATGTAACATATCAATATTACATTATGTTTAATTATTTTATTGATCGACTTGATTTTTTTAAGAAAAAAAGATTTATAAATCCTAAAATAATCAATTTACATAATATCAAAATGATTCGTTTTATGAATAAGTAAATGTCTTAGAGACACCTGAGAAGTAACGATAAAAGAAACTTCAGAATCAATAGAAAGAAAAATTAATTCTAGTCATCGATATTAAAATAATTTAGAGTGAAAAAGAAAATCGAATAAAATGTTAACCTTAACAACAATCAAATAAGTTGACAATAATAATCTCCACCACAAGGAGACAGGCAAAAAATAAAACTAGATAATAGGTGAAATAATGATGTTACGCAGTCAAATCTCTAGTAAGAAGAACGTGCAGATTTTTTTTATTCTTCTATGTACATTCCGTCAAATGATTCATTCTGTATATCATTTCTTTTATCCGTTTTGAATGTACTATATGCATATGAAAAAATATATACATATGCGCAGTACTATGTTTTCGTTAAAACAACAATGCTGCATACTATTTCCTCTGTATAGTATGAAATTATGTATACATAAAGTTGTCTTCGTCAAGATATAGTCTCTATTTAGCTTTTATCAGTAGAAACTCATTTATAAGAAACTGAATGCAGACAAGATGCCTCAAAATTTTTCCATATGTATATAATTCTTTCTTCTATTTCGATCTTCATCATTAGAATTGATTCAAGGAGCACACGTATATGGTGCCTATATATACATAGTAGGTATTTGTTAAACTTCTTTCTTTTATTACTGATTCCTACGCATTCACATAACGTATTTAAGTAAATACTTGCCTCAAATAGTTATTTACTTTATAATTTTTCTCTTATTTTTCTATCGTCATCTACATTTTGACTGTACACTAGTTTAGTTTGTTGGAAGAACATTAACAACAAACCCAACGATCGGGAGAGAAGACATTGAAAATAAAAAAGAAAAAGAAAAAAAAAGAAAAACTCTAAAAAGAATGTATTCACAACAAAAGAATAACAACATAATGTTTGGCTTTTTCTCTCGTCTCTTATTTTTCTTTTCAAGTTAAGATAATATTCAACAATGAAGTTCTTTACCATGATAGATTCCCTTGATCGTTGAAAAACCATATCAACAGGTATCGCGTGTGAGTCACCTAACCAAAAATTTTATATTGAATAAATGCGTTGCGATCTTTCGATAACTGATTCTCTTGAGTGAGAGAACGACCAGAAGGAGTAAAAACGACTTTCCCTTTCCCTTCCTCTTTCGCTTATCGCTTATCGAAGTCGTAATATATAAAATAAGTTTGGAATCTGGCTAAGAGGAGACAGCGATGATATTTGCTCGTACTGTCTTCATTTGTCGCTGAATTCGATTAGCAAACATTCTTATTTTTCTTTTTCGATATTATCTCTCTTGATAAATTCAACATACGATCTTGTGCATTGATGAAAAAATGTGCATAAGTACACACGCACGCGTAATAAAAATAAAGAAAACTTACATTTCTTCTCTCATGAACATCCATCATTGTTTCTATGCAATCGAGAGGAATCTATGTGCTTGAATATTTCCTTGCCGTTACGTATATATGTTCTTTATTATGACTGTGACCGCCATGGTTGATACTACTACTCGTCATTATTTTCTGTTCTCTTCAGATGTTATCAGAACAGTACTCTACCAGCATTTATTCTCTTTTTGGCTTCACCTCTCGGTCAGACTAGCTAAGAACATGTTGGTGTATAAATCTATATGTGTATATACACGGAATAAAGAGCACAGCAGGACAACAGTAGCCACAAAGTTTAGATCAATATCATCATGAATGGGAAAATGGCACTCTCAAAATAGCAGTTCTTTATGTAAGGAGATAAACATTTTTTACTGTAATTTTTTTTAAATTCTATTTTGCAGAAAAGCGACTTTAAATAAGCTACAGCGTTTTCAAACTTTTATGATTCATCCATCGAATTTCTATTATTTAGAAAATGCTCGATTTTCCAAACAATAGAAATTCAATTTAATTTACTGTATAAAATCCAAACTTGAATATCAATATCTTATTTTCAAGAAAGTAGAAATTCATCACTGAATTCATATAGACATTCCTAGAATATCCTGTAGGAATTCATATAGACATTCATAGAATATCCTGTGGGAATTCATATAGGCATTCTATGTTTTACAGTGTTCTACACTAATCGATATTTTCAATGTGAAATAAAACAAGAGAATAAATCAATGTACTAAAGCTAAAATTGTCCTTCACGGCTATATCTTTATCTTGCGTACATGTCTATAAATTCTTTATTTTCTTATGGAATTGATTATCCGAGATCAATATCTTAAGTTGTTATAAAAAAGAACAACTTAACTACTTGCAACTGTTCTGATTGCTATTGTAGCTGACATGAACACATTTTGTCGCTTATTAGATGTCTCTCATTTATTAGTGCTTCTAAACAAACGAATCATAAACATAGATAGCTAGCTATATCAAGTGATATATGCCTTACATTCTTATCTGTTGTTTTCATTCTATTGTCAAAGAAAACAATCATCATCATTCTAGAATTCTCTCCCGTTGACACTAACTATTTCATAGAAATTCTTCTCTACTATCCAAAGCATAAAAACGATTATTCATAATAACGGGGAAAAAAAGATATGTCCAAAAAATCATACCATGCTGTTCGATGAAGATAGAAGTCTTGAAAAATATCAAGATGAAAGCGCAATAATGAATACTTTTTGTTTACATGTTTTCTCTTATCTTAACTTTCTGAATGTCGGATGTAAATTGATCACATCAATAATAAAACAAAACAAAAAAAAAGAAAGTCGCACCTTTTGCCGCGATTTATTATTTGATTTCAAAATATTGAATGCTATTATTCTATCAAAAAGAAAAAAACTTAACAAGATTACCCACTCTTCTCTATTTTTAGCGATACGGAAGAATGATACTTCATTAGTATTGGAAAGTTTTTGAATACGTTTCGATGTGAACAATAGAATTTATTCTAGCGTCTGACTTTTGACATGCTTACTTCTATAAAATATTGGACACTGTGTATTACTATATATCTGATTGTATTTTCATGTTTGCTTATTATAAATATTACAAACTACTACTTAAGGCACTTGCGTTGATATTTTAGTTCCTTTTTACTCTCCTTCAATGCTAATGAATAAATGAAACCACTAAAAGGTATCCCTGAAAAACTCAGGGTTTTTTCTTATATTTGCTTAATTTTGTTTTGTTATGAGAACTCAAGTAATAACAAACCATGTTTTATGTTATTGAAAAGAATATGTAGGCGCTCGAAGAATTTCGTACTATAAACTGAATAAAGTTTCTGCTCGATTATATATATATATATATATATTGTGAATGATAAATCGAGACAAAACTCAACTATGCTGGAAACAAAAGACATTTTTCAAAAAGAAACATACACAAAACTTTCATGTTTATTATTTTCAACGGAATTTTTTCATGTCCATTGATTCATGACTTGATTATTATATATTAAATCGTAAAATATAGTTATCCAATAGATAGAGACTACGGTGATGTAAATATAGTTTATAATCTCTCGAAAATACTTAAATTCAGTACTCACAATGTAATATCACGATAAATGTCGCACATAAATCTTTGTTTTATTCAACGAACAAATCATATTCAAGTCAAAGTCTTTCGCAGTCACATACAAATCAGTCTTTTTAAACGAGATACAATCCAACAGAATTAAATGTGTAAGTAATAAACTAAATGAATAATCATAAATTAAAATAGATTCAGAAGCGAATTTGTACCGAGCAACTATCATAAATATATTCTTCAATCGGCATCAGCTATTTCCGCAAGGACATCACCATGACAAGCTTCTGGTTTACACCAACATGCAATTCTTTGACCACGAAGTTCTTTTTTAGCTCGAACTAATAAGTCTGGTTGCCGCATTATCCAATTTCGATACTTTCTAATAACATCTGCTCGATCACCGTCTTTTCCAATGACAAATGGATTACCCCAGTCTGAAGGTCGACCAATGTAAACATCATAAGTTGATTTTTTACAATGAACTACTTGTGTTCTAGGTTTATTTGTTGCTTGAGGTACTGCAGTACTGTTCGACGCGCCAGCAAATGTATTTGTATTATTAGAAGATGATGAAGAAGAATTTTTTGTTTCAGCTGGTGAAATACGCAGTTCTCGACCATCTAATACACGATTTTCAAGTTGCAATGCAGCATTATACCCATCTATTGTATTAAAATTTACAAAACTAAAACCACGACTCTGTTGTGTGTTCTTATCATAAATAATACGAACGCGTTTAACATGTCCACATTTTTCATTAAAAAATGCGTTTAAATCTTCTTCAGTTGTGTTGAATGAAAGATTTCCAACGTATACAGATAATGATTGATTCATAGAAGTATTTGTATTGTGTTGAGGCATTCGTTTACTAGAAAAATTATTTGACGTCGAAATTGTAATAAACAAAAAATACTTTGAATGTAGAATGGTAACTTCTTTTTATATGAGTAGATATGCCAATCATGTGGCAGCAACTCAAGCGGTATATTTTTAAAGGCAACAATCATGACTCATCGATGAATGTTTTACGTATATTTGTTTCGCAGTTTGTTACGACTATTGTGAAATACTCAATGCACATGTAAAGTTGTTTTTCATTCTGTTAGTCAGTCGTTAAGGTTGATTACATTAAATTTCATCATACATAGATGTGCTGTTTAAATATTGTTAATAGTATTGAAAAATAAAAAGTCAATTCTATGAATTTGTTGTAAATATCCATTACATGAGCAAATAAAACTAAATTAGAATTCTATTGGTAATATAATCTATCTTATTATTAGACAAACGAAACAAAATAAAAGTCATTTTACTACGTAGTTCAGACTACTATGAATTGTATTTCTTTGTTTTGCTTTGTTTTTGTGTACTCAAAAAAAAAAAAGTGAGTACACTATAGAATCGGTCAGTGTGTCCGTTCGGTCGTTTACACGATAACTCCTGAAAGGCTGATCCGATTGTCATGAAATTTTGTTCACAGCATTATCTCATCAATATCTCGATCGAGTTTGAAGATAAAAAATAATTCGTCGAGAATTTACTGAGTTACAGCAAGAAATATCATTATTTTTCTATGCAAATATTGACCTATTCCAATTTTCGAAAATCAAAATCTTTGTCATAGTGAGAATGAAAACTAAACTATTATATACTATACGATAGAGAATTTCATGTGCTACAAAATGATGCTAAATTGTACGGGTAAATATGTTGCGTTTGAAATTTCCTCAATATCTCAGTGCCAAAAACCTATGAAAAACTCACATATACTGACACTTTTTCTCTATGATATAAGTTTATTTCCCATAGAACTAACGTTGTTTTTATGAAGTAGATAGAACTTGTCAAGAGCTCTAAATGATGATATATTATAGAGGTAAATATGGTGCATTTAACGTTTCCTCAATATTGCACTTTCCTCACCGCGTCCTATGGGACAAAAAGAGGGCATCCGCAGGTCTAAGGGGCAGTTCCTTAATGCGCTCGAGGATGGATTTTTTTAGAAAGATTGATTGAAATCAATATGCCATCAGCTTCACGGTTTGAAGTACACATAACACTCGGATTTAAATTCGAGGTTTCTGCATTTATTTCATTTGGAAACTTATTTTGATTTACACAACAATTAATAATGAAAGATTTGTTCTTCGATGCAACCATCAAGTTTAGTTATTTGATATATTTCTATTTTTATGTAGTATTGTATATTTTATGGAAATTATTTTTCTCATGCATAAGCTAATTTTTAATGATAGAAGTCTTTTGCATTTCAACAAAGAAATAATCTAAAGATGACGTTTGTATTTCCGTCACAAATTTTTTGTTTGAAAAGTTCACACCGATCATCAATCAAAAAAAGATAGATAATAATTCTCGCCTCGTGCCACTCACGATTTGTTTCCGTCAATACTTCTTTTTAAAGAGACGTATGTATCTATTGTCTGGCAACACGCCACATTTCCTTCCTTTGCAGAAGGTTTGACGTTTAACAGACATTATTATGTCTCGAGTATTGAATGACCAATAGTGGCCTATTATCAATTTTCTTAATCGTGAAATAAATGTCAACTTGACACATACAAACAAGATCGTCGCAGCTGTTGATAAAAAACAATTAAAAATAGATAAATAAGTTTTTATTTCTTTTGTTATTATTGTGATCAACAAAACGATTCAATTCAAGTTAGTTTCATCTTGGTAACTCTTTGGATTCAAATAAATTACGCCTGTCTGTCTAAGTAGTTCGACACAGCTGTGTACTAATTTTTCAAGAGGACAATTTGAACATCACCGCCCTACTATCCTCTCTTTGTCGAGTGGATTTAACAGTATGTCTCCGATAGATGAGAAAAGAGATGAATGATGATGATGTTCATTTTGTTGTGTTCATGCATTTTTGACTTGATTCACTTCATTTGATTACTACTATGCATAAAGAAGTCTCATCGTAAGTATTGTCCATGCTTGTCTAAAAATGATGAATCTATCGATGAATCGATAAGTTGCTTTGCTCTTTTCTTTTCACTGGCGAGTTCTCCTAGGAACCCTAACGAGCTGTTGAGATGTTAAGTCTAACTGACCACAAACGATTACTTGTCATTCGTCGAAGAAAGAAAAAGAAAGAGTTATGTCAGCGTTCAATCTTTTTCTTCCGCTGAGGTCATTGTCTTTCATAGTTGATGATCAATTTGTTTTGTATCAGTCTGTACAATTTTTTTTCTATCATGCATCGTCGTTTTGATGTCCTCGAGGGACCGATCAAATATCTATTTCGTGCATGGTTTATCGTACTTGCAGTCTTAGTAACAGCCGTTGTCTTCATTCTATGTGTGTATGTAAATTAATAGCCGAAATAAGTGCATTATCTGGGAACGTGTAGTTTACTTCTCTTGCGATACTCGATCATCGTGGTCCATGATGTTCATTTTTTTTATTTTCTTATAGTCTACGTATTTGCATAGTTATCATAGCTCGAGCGTGAAATAAACTTCATTGTTTTGAACACAATACGAAAAAGCTAAGTAATAAACTTGTTTACGGTGCCGCATTGTTCGTCGATTCGACTGTTATCTCAAGCGCATATATGTTTCCATATGTTTAAATGAATCAATTAAATGACCAAGATTTGATGACCAGGTGAGCCAGCTGCATTTTGTCAAAGAGAATAAATATAGAGATATAAAAATTTATGTGTGAACGGCTTCGAAAGATATTAGCGGTGAGGGTCAAGAAGGTCCACAGATGTTCGTATGATCAAGGACTACTCTCTTCTTTTTCTTCTTCTTTTTCTTCATGTTTGAAACTTGAAAAAAGATATGTCTTAAATGTTACATTTCGTCTTTCTTTTGTACTCGTGCGTGGAAATAAGGCAGGTGCACTTAAATTAAAATAGTAAATATGAGAAATGAACACATGTCAATGATCAAAGATTGGTTTCTATTTCCATATATCTGTACTATCGTTCATTGAGTTAGTTTTTCTTTTTCTTTTTGATAATTGACTCCAAATCAAATGACGACTTGAAGAGGAAAGTAAATGCTTAGGGCTAAAGTTAGATCAACCCTTTTTCTTTCATATTTTTCTGTTGTCTATGTAAGATATTCATAGGTGAAGTGTGTGTGAACACTTGTCGTCGTAAGTATTGCGTCTCAAAAATCGATAAGATATCTTTTCATTTTTGTTTTTCTTATGATTAATTGACCTCACCTAACTATAAAAGTGACTTTTTTTTTCTTCTTCTTCTTCTTCTTGTGAATACCTATTTGTTCTCTGATGCTTAGGCTTCATATTCATTTCGAGTTGCATCTTATTTTGCATTTATATTCCAGTCTAAAATAAGTCTTCAAACAATCATCTTTTTTTTTGTCTATATCTAGTAAAGTTATATTAAGAAAGAAAAGAGAGAGAGAGAGAGAGAGAGAGAGAAGAAATCATAACGAAATGAAGCGTACTGATAAGCATAGCATTGCTTCGAGTCAAGTCAATTCAATTTACAATTAAGTGATTCCTTCCAACCCGTTAGTCGACATATATAGCAACATAGATATGTATATAGAATTCGGTTTTTTTTTGTATGTTTTTATTGTACTATTAGTTTAGACCATTAATTGAGAGAGAAAGAAAAGCACTTGGTTTTTCTTTGTCTTATTTGAATAAAATCACCTGTGGTGATCAGCACATGTTTCACTTTTGCGTACGTATGCTGATTGACAGTTATTGTGTTTGGCATACACATGAACCCAGCTTGCTTTAATTTATTCTCCATATTCATTGAGTGATATGAATCAAATGATGGTTCGATGATATCCTAATGTTCAATCGAAATCATTAGAGAAATATATACATACATACATACGAAAGCAAAAAAGAAATATGCTGCTGCATGGTGTGAGATTAGATTTATTTGTCGTTTTTATCGATTGAACAAAAACATTTAATATAAGAGAAGAAGTACTCACCATTACCCTTCGCTATGTAAATAGAGTGAGATGATACACGTTTAACGTTCATGTGTCAATTATTCGAGAGAGAGAAAATGAGTGTAAGAAATATTTTGAGGATTCCGATTATATGACATTGGCAGTCATTTTATTACTATCATAATAAGATTGACCATGTGTGTATGTGCTCAGTCAAATGTCAATAAGATCACACATACTCAATGAAAGTATGGATCATTTCTGCATAATATAAATATTGTAAGACCTTGCCGAAGGATAATAACTTTTTCGTCTGTTTTTTTTTTCTTCTCCTGTTGATATTCAATAAAATCAAGTATGTTCTATAAAAAAATAGAAAAAACACGTAAACATATACGACTATTCAGTGTTTCATGATAGATTTTATCAATATAATTAATCAAAAGAGATTTTATTATTTCAATCGTGTATTATTTCTCAATGATTATAATTAGAAAGCGAAACACAAATAATCTCTGAGCAATATATGCTACCTGATCCGATCTAGAAAGTCAATATTGGTGATACAGATTGATTGAGTCGAGCTGTCATTATTAAGTAATAAGATGCGACTAGTCTTTTAGTCTGTTGATGATTTGCAGCACGAAAAGTCGTCTCTCTCTCTCTCTTTTTCTTCTTCTCCTGATGCAACAATATCGATATTGATAGGAGTCTGTTATAAGATTCAAAGAGAAACAGAAGCTGTCTAATTTCTTCATCTTTATTTTATTTTATTAGTATTACGTGAGCAAAGTCGAGAAGTAAATATGTTGATATTCATCTGTCTTGTTTTAATCACAGATGATGCACACACACGTATAATAAATGTATGAACGATAAAGAAATAGAGAATAAGAGAACAAGAGAAGAGAAATTTGATCATATAGAGAAAGAAAGAAAGAAAGAAAGAATATAATGTGAGCTTGATTCGTTTTTTTTAAATATTCATATTCTATTCATTTAACTTTAGATTATGACAACGTCACGGGCACCAATAATTAATATTCATTGTCCTCCATCATCATCATCTCATGGATGGCAAGTTGAAAGTGGTTATTATTCGGATTCGTACAATAACTCCTCGTCTTCAATGTCAAATACAAAGAAACAAACATCGCCACACTATGGTAAGATTTTAAAGATGAAACAAAGTAAACATTAAGTATAGATGATCATGATCTGACATGTTTTCATTCAACAAATGTGTTTTTTGTTCATTTCATCAAGATTAATCATGATACATATCATCACATTTTTTTTCTTGTGTTAGTCGCAATGATAAATATCAAAAATAGTCACTCGATCTTGTATATCACGACAAATCGTTCATTTTTTAGCTCTCTATGTTAAAGATTGAATCAAATCAAACTCATTAGATTTGTTCGTACATTCATTGATAGCTTTTCGAAGTGAAATATTCATGTTGATAATGACAAGATTAACCGTGATGATATTGATGAGTGCGCAGTTCTTTAGTTATGTCCTCGTCTCTAGTGATCATTTTACGTTTTCTTCCTTTCTTATTACTTGTTATATCTTTCAAATCGCCATTCATCAATAACAATTCGATTTTGAGCCTCTTGTGACATTTGTGTCCTTGTAATTCTTTATATACTATTCCCCTTTTCTTTCTTGTGTGTATTTATAGTAGCTATGCAGTTGTCTTTTATCTAACTAGAAGAATAGAGTGCGTCTGTTATTCCATCCTTACGTAATTCTGCTTGAATCTCGAACGACCATGGTGGACATGGACGATTAAATCATTATTGTCGTGTATATTTTCGATGAAATACAATCGTACAGTTTTCTTTTGCATGATCAATTCAAATGCATGCATGTATACACACAGGAGATTTCTTCCTTTTCTCCTTTTTTTCTTTTTTTATTCTGTTATACATGATGTAAGTCCTGAGAGTGTATATTGGGACACAGATGCTCATCAACGCATGATGCACAATAGATTGTTACTCGCAATCGAAAAGATCAATCGAAAGAGTTACATAAAACGGATAATATTGTATGTATATATATATATATGTATATATTTTTGACAAATTACTAACGATAGTTTATAGAGTATCTTTATCTAGATTTTCCTATAATATACGAAGCGGTTTTCTTTTTGGTTAAGAGCACAAATGAGATAAGGTCACCAGAGCATAGGAGGAGAATCTGGTGAGTGAGTGTTGTTTACCTATCAAGATGAAAAGAACAGTCTGTTGTAACCCTGCTGAGCGGCATGCGAAGAGAAGGGCTAAGTGTCTGAGTGCGTGTGTGGTTCATTAATGGTCTAAACTAACGATTATTTGTGTTGTTTGGTATATATGTGAGCGTAAATGTAGAGTCGATAGGGGCTAATTTCATTTTTTCTTCTTTTTATATTTTTATATGCACAGGTGTTCATCCAACATCGTCGCCGTCTTGTTGTACATCTTTAATACCTCCGCCACCACTATCGACAAATTTATTTCACAGATCATCATGTCATAAACGACAACATCAAACTACTAAAGACATTGTTTTATGTTCATGTACCCATCATCCATATCTTCAACATAAAATAAATGTCAGCAATAATTCTAATACTCCAACGAATGCAACACTTTTATGTACAATTGACCGATGTATACATTCTAGTGCAAATATGAAACCTATATCTGAACATCAAATTGAACATTCTAATTCTTCATTAAATGATTCCAATACATCGCCAGGAATAACAAGCAATGATGATGAATCAGGTTAGTTTGAACAAAAACAAAGCAAAGAAAAAGAAAAACTCATTTTCTATTTAGCATGTTTTTATATATATACTAAAATAACATTTCTCAGTTAGTCTTCTTGCTTACGGCATTTCTAATTGAATTAACTCGGACTTTTCTTGAGACATCATGCTAGGCACATAGCGGGTGGGGGAATATATGTTTTGTCCGAATGGCAATTATTATCAACAATGATCATGACTACTAGGTTATCCTCGAGCAATCGATTTACTGAAGCAAAAAATCACGATTCTCGAAAAGAGAAACTTATTTTCTCTCTATTGCAATTGATCTAATTGTCTTACCATCATAAAACAATAGCGACATTCCTATTCTTCTCTTTTATTATTCATGCAAAAATGTTTGCATGTGTTGTCACGTAATATTGCATGGCATGTCAATTTTTTACTCATTGAGGTGGTGACAACGACAAGAAATTGAATATTCTTGATCGCGCCAGTCCATCTAGTACATAATATAAACGAATGAAGCACGCAACATTGAATAAATTTATTGTTCTCTGGTGTACAAACGAATACATCGATTGATGATCCTATCTCTCTAACTGTCGCTGTAGTATTCATGAGACTAGTGTATTATCGATTGTCTAGTAATGATAAAAAGAAAAAAAGAAATTCAACATATCAAACTAGTCACGAGTAAATAACATTAAAAATCACTTGGTGGTCCTCACCGTTTTTCTTTTTCTTTTTCTTTTTTTATGTCTCTGTCTTTTCAATATATATATATACACTCCTCCTGTTCGTCTAGCTCAAGATCATAATTAAAATAGCTCATAGAGGCGACGGTTAAATATGATGTTTGTTTTGTTTTGTTTTTCTGTTACTTTTTACTATTCCTATATACATATGCATATATACTTCTTGAAGCACTTTTTTGCATTGAATTCTATTGTCTATAGTCTATTCCTTCGTTCACGCGTTACAATAACTAACCCATAGAAATGCAGGTCAAAAACGATGATGATGACGACGAAGTACGATGGGCGACAAAATGTTGTACGTACATATGTACCCATATACGCACATTATTGATGATCGTTTCAAATTAATTGCATCTCTCTCATTCAACTTGTCACTGAATTTAATCAAGAAAAAAAGACACATAGACATACATACATAGGCACATTATTGTGTCGACAATAGACAGTTTAAGCAATTGTAGACAACAGTATTATCATATAGTTGCATGTTCTCGTTTTCTTTTTAACTGAAACTTAAAATATAGATATAGGTCCATCGCATTTTAAGAAATCTAGAATGACTTGTTCTCTTCTGCCTTCCTTGCCTGTATGAACATTATAGTAAAAATGATTGTTGTCTGAGCGTAACGAGTAGTTAAGAAAAAGGAAGAGAGAGAGAGACACAGAGAGCGAGCAAGGAGAAAGAGACAGAGAAAGTGTTAGCATAAATGAGTAGCATGAGAGAAAGAAGACGAGGAAACGATCAAAAAGAAAGTAGTAATGGTCGACACCTTTTTATTTTTCACTTACATGCAATATAATAGAGTTTATACATTCTGCCCTTGCTCAATTTTTTTTGCCTCATTCAACACATCGAAGAAAATAAAAAACTCCTAATGAACGCCAAGTGACATGCAAGTGGGTCTAGTAAGCAATCAGAACAATGTTGAGTTAATACACGCAACATTATATTGTTTCATACGATGTACGTTTATTTCAATGAATGATTAATCATATATCGGTAGTATTTTTTTCCTCTTTTGAATTGAATCAAAAATGCTTCTAGCTATTTGCGTGAAGTGACTATTGACGTGGTCACGTTGAAACAGCAAAAAAAAAGGTTAAGAGTGTCCAGCCATCGTTTGATCATTGAGCTGCGAGAAGGACAATTGAGTATCATTGGATTGTAAAAAATCATATTTATTTTTCATATAATTAAGCGATATATAATACTATATATTTGTTCATCGTATTTTTATCTTCAGGAAGTCATTCGGCAATGGATTCATCAGTTTTATCACCACTTATTACACGATCACAAGCAATACAACAAACACCACCGCCGCTGCCACTACATCCTCCTCCTATGATTCCTGTTGATCACACAACATTGCTCAGTCAAATAAAAACAACAACGCGTAATTCAATACTTTTCTGCAATGACAACACTTCTATAACAACTAACACCTATATACCTGATAGCGGTTTCGATTCATCAAGTTCACATGCCACTACATTACTACCATCTATGCCTCCGTCAAAGCCATCATCAACACCTTGTACTGCTTTCATGATACAAACACAAACAGGCAATGCTCTCTTAATACCACATAGTCAAGGTAAAGTTAATAGACTAGATTTCTTCGTCAATTTCTCAATGTGATTGTTCTAAGCATATGTATATCCATCGTAGTATTGATCCGGATGTATGCATATGCAAGACTAAGAGAGGAAGTAAGCTCTATTAGGTCTTGATTGTGCATTTTTTGACCTCTCTCTCTCTCCTTGCTTTATGCGTTCGTTTGATTACTCGCTCGCGTACAATGTAACAATTGTTGAGTTCTAACTATTGGCGGATGTCGTGTATGACCCTGAGTTCTACTATTTTTTCTTTCTCTGGATCGAACACATCGGGTTTGATTTGGTATTCTTCTATCTAATACCGGTGACAAACTCTTGTTCTAATTGTCTTCGACATAGTACTCGGGTCGTGGAGGCAATCAATTGACAACGCAACCAAAAACAGAATTGTGCGCACATTCACCAAGATATCATTCCAGCAGAGATCGATTAGTCTCGGTTCTTATCAGTTGGTTGCGCGTGTGTGTATGTATGTGTGTGTGTGTGTGTAGAGTGTCGATTGAATTTGCCTACAGTCTGATGAACACACCAGAGAAAAGGGAAAAGAAAAAGAATGAATGAATGAAAGAAAGAAAGAAAGAAGATGAATATAAAAGAAGAAAAAGGACTTATCGCCCTTCATAGTTTCCATCCGGCATACTAGTTAATGTAAGACATTTATTGATCTCAGGTCAGTCTCATACAGTATAGATATCGAATCATCATTTTAATCAACAGCCTTCATTCTGTCATTGCTATAACTATTTGATGATGTTAATGATGAACTCATATACAAACGTGTAAAGAAGGATGAGAATTTGCATTATGAGATTACGAAAGCTAGCTCAATAGTATCGTATCTCATTTATCTACTGTCACATGATACATCGAACCATATTAAGATTCATGATCATAGTCGAAATAAACCACATATCTACGTATGTATATATACTTAAGTCCGATGGTATTTTTTTATTTTCAGTGTCCAGCAGGTTATTATGAAACGTGAGAAATTTGTTTAGTCTATCTGATTTATCTAATATAGTCCATATTAAATGCCATAATGTCATCATATACTTTTTCTTCCAGTCAATATATTCACATTCTTCTGTTCTCTCTCTCTTCTTAGGTTCATTGATGTCTTCGACCATTGATCCAAACGGTAGTAATATTCATAATGGTACACTTCCTCTTCGGTCTTCCGCATACTCATGTCCAAATTCAACTCAACTAACAACAACAATGTCAACGATTGACCGGCCACATTCTAATTTATCAAATGTCTATCAGACAATTGATGCCGACAGGTTAGTTACTTCGGTTTTGTTTTCAATAAGTATGTTTGATGTTCATTACTCGAACAAACATAGACAGAAGTATGCATGTTATTTATTCTCATTATCATCAAACAATCTGACATTCGTGTATATATATATATAAAGAGAGAGAAAAATAAAAGAGCTTTTAGTAGTACATCCGGAACGAATAAGACTTATGCTTATTAGCTTGGCTTGTTAGCCACTTGACTATATATATATATATATCCTGCTGATTGATTGAATGCGGATAATGTACAAAAGGCAAATATTTTTCACCTGTACTGAAGTATAATGAAGAGAGTAAAACAAAAGTTCATGTATAGACCTCTTACTGATCGTTGTTACATGTTCTCCCTTAGGACTAATTAACTTCTAAATCTGTAGGAGTATCAATCTGTTATTTTGTTTTGTTTTATTTTCTTTTGCAGTCATCGTGAATACGTAATTCATTCAAACGACAATAAAAATGAAATCTTTCCTGATACACCATTACTGCCTTGGTATGTATATGTCTAGTTTATGTTTGCACAATGCAAATTTAAGTCTCTGTCTCACATATATTTATATACATATATCAAATAGAGTAATCTTGCGTAATAGCTACTACTCTTCACTCTAATGGGATGATGTGTATATATATATATATATATGTATTAGGATGCAATTGTCAACAACAAAAAACTCGAATTAGTCTTTATTTTTTTTTGTTATGTATTAACTTGAAAAGTAAGCCACACCCGGATGATTGATCATTGAATGAACAATAGACATGTCCAAATTCTTTCTTTTTTTCCTCTTTCTTGTATAACATATATGCATAATAATATTATTTTGTTTTATTTAATTAACAATTTAAATACTGTATTGACATAACAAGGACATGAATAATTCTACTTGTCATTTTGTTTAATTTTATTTCTAGTTTTCGCAATAACTGTTATGTTTATCCACTGGATCACCATCATCATCATTCCCATTCACATATTCGTTGTAATTGTGATTCAACAACGTATAATGAACCAACAACAACAACAACACGCCAGTCAACACATTCGCCGTGTCCATTATTTAATAGTTCAACATGTCGATCGAACAAACGTAAAACAGATGAAAATTATTTTCAAAGAAATTTTTTCTCATGGAAAACAATTGCAATTATTTTTATTTTAACAACATTATGTTTCCTATTGTCAACTATTTATTTATCAATAATGCATTATTATCATCCAACATTTCGAGAGATAAATTTAACACAACCAAAAACTCGTCAACAGAATTTATTTTATGGTTTGTTAAATTAAATTAATAGAAAAAGAAGGAGCGAGAGAGAGACAAAAAAATCTATTTATGTTTTTCCTATATTTAGGTAAAACAACACGTTTCATTCGTATTGGTGATAAAATAAAAGAAACAATAGATTCACAATCCAGTACACAATTACAGTTTTATATTGAACGAACAATATCAATACAATTTAATTTTACAGCTAATCGACAAGCTAATTTTGGTAAAAAAAATAACTGTCAAAGTTTCTATTGTAATACATCTCGATAATTTTCTTTTCTTCTTCTTTTAGGCATCTATGGTAGACGCTCGAATTCGCCAAGCTTAACTCAATTTGATTTTTTTCATTCCTTTCATGAAAATAATCAACAACATCATCTTGTACGTAGAAGTTTTCCAGTAAATCGAACATCACAAATCTATATAACGAATCTTAATGATGAACAATCAACATTACTATTTAATGAATTATTAACAACAGGACTTTGGTATATAACAATAATAAATGATGGAGTAACTAAAGAAAATTTTCAATTAAACATTGAACATATTGATGATAAAAATGAACGAACATGTTTAAATAATTGTAATAATCATGGTATTTGTCAACATGGTATATGCATTTGTCAACCATCGTATACAGGATCGGATTGTTCGATAGGTAAAGAAAACTATTTGTAAGAGCCGGAAGAAAAACGATTTCTTACTTTGAATAATTTTCATTTTTAGCACAATGTACAGATTTATGTAGTGGACACGGTGTGATTGAACATGGACAATGTCGATGTCAAGAAGGTTGGCATGGAGCTGAATGTCAACTATCGTCCAATCAATGTGAAATAAGCAATTGTAATAATCGAGGCTCTTGCATTGCTGGTAAATGTATTTGTCAAAATGGTTATCAAGGAAAATTTTGCGAACAAGGTAAAACAACTGATTTAAAAACATGGAATAAATAATCGTAATTCTATTTTCTGTTTATAGTTTCTTGTCAAAATGTAAACTGCAGTGATCATGGAATATGTCTTGAAGGAAAATGTCGTTGCTTTCATGGATATACAAATGATGATTGTTCATTATTAATTCATTCACAATGTGATAATCGATGTTCCGAACATGGGCAATATGTTGATTATCCAAAACCGATGTGTATATGTGATAATAATTGGACAGGAGACGATTGCGCAGAATGTAAGTAGATTTCGAATATTAATCATAAAAAATCAAGTTTTAATATTAAAAGTGAAATGCAAAATTGATTGTGGTATGCATGGAAAATGTTCTGCGAATGATAAAAATAAATGTCAATGTGATGATGGATGGACAGGAGAAGCCTGCGGTAAAAGAATTTGTTCAGAATTATGTAAACAATGTGATGATAACGGAACTTGTTTATGCCCGAATGGATATGCCGGTCGATATTGTCAAATAGGTTCGTACATTTAATTGTAGAATAATGAGAACAATTATTAGGATGCAATTCTTTTAGATGCTTGTCCGAATAATTGTAATGGACATGGGGAATGTAAAGTAAATAAATGTATATGTCATACAAATTGGTTTGGACCAGAATGTCAATTTACAATTGAACATAATTGTAATGATCAACTAGATAATGATAACGGTAAGTAATCCGTTTCAATTTATTAAAGAGAAAAACTATAGAAGACTGGCCTCAAGATTCAATTCTAACATAGAGAAGGTAGTTTTGAACTGAATCTTTACTAAGACGTAACTGAATCGTTTTTTCTAAAAAAAAACAGTGGAAAGATCTCTCGATTTATTGTATAGAAATGTAAATTTTTCTATTCAAATTATTTAGATGGTCTTGTTGATTGTCTTGATCCAGATTGTTGTTCGGCAAGTAGATGTCAATCAACTGCAGAATGTATTTCTAGAACAACTGCTAAAGACATGTATGAAGAATTTAACAAAAAACTTCTTTTTCAAATCTAAAGTACTGTGTTTTCTATAGATTATTAAGACGTCAAGCTCCAAGTCCATCGGCTTCATTTTTTGAACGTATGCAATTTTTAATTCAAGAAGATGGTTTACAAACATCATCAATTTATACGTCATTCAATGAACGGTATGAAATATTTTCTTTTGTTTTGAACATTTTTCTTATTCTATTACTTATAAAAATTCTTTCAGAGCATCTGCATTTGATAAGAGGTGACTTTCGATGTACCTATATATTGTTTTGTGAAAATGTTCCGATCTGTTAAAATTGACTAGAATACAGACAACAAGATCTCATTTATTTCTATTTTGTTTTCTAGACGTGCATCTGTTATACGTGGTCAGATATTCTATAAAAAATTTTTATCACTCAATGGTGTAAAAGTTCAAGTATTGAACAATCCCAATCAAGGCTATACAGTATCCGACAAAGATGGATTGTAATAATAAAAAAAAAATCAATAATCTATATTCTATTTAATTATTTTTCTTTGAAATTTTTTCCTATTCTAGTTTTAATTTATTAGTCAATGGTGGTGGCTCAGTACTTATACAATTTATTCGACAGCCATTTCAAACAAAACAATATGCATTTATTGTTCCGTGGAATACATTTCTTCATATTGGTTATATTTATATGGATGAAACTAGTGAAAATATTGTTTGCCATAGGAATTATTCTGAAAGTATTCAACCAAAATTATGGGATACTAGTCTTGATAGAAGTTTTATAACAAACGACAAATTTGATTATGCATATACATTAGGCTCACAAATAATTCGTCAATCAATATCAATTGATAAACCTGATTTACCTATTAAATTTATTTATTTAAGTTCATCAAGTGGAAGACGTTATCAATCAATATTAACGATTGTATTAACCGGAGATCATATTGATGATTATCTAACACAAATACATTTAAGTATCAGTATTGAAGGAACATTTTCTATGAGAAAGTTTCCAGCAGAAAAAAATCTAGTTTATGAATATGAATGGTCGCGAAGAAATGCTTATGATCAAAATGTACATGGTCTAGCTGAAGCCATTGGTATGTTTCTAAAAGAATTACGATAGTTTTTTTCTATCGAAATTTGTCTTGTTTATTATTGTTTTAAGTTTCAATTGGATATGAATATTTGAATTGTAATCAAATTGATTGGTATCGAAAATCAGTTAAGATAACAGGACAAGACATTCCGACAGCAAATATTGGTGGATGGACATTTAATGTTCATCATAAATTAAATGTTCAAGCAGGTAAATATAATAACTATTTGAAAATTGAATGTCAACAGATGTATGACGGTTCATTAGTTCAGGAGAATTAACTAGATAAGACGATATCGACTGACTAGATGTAGTGAGTGTCTATACATAGAATGTTATCGTATCTTGATATGCATAAGAAATAAATGCAAATTAAAGTTAATTGAAAATCGAAAATTGTTTCGATGACAAGACAGATAAAGCTTTGCTATATGCTTTTTTGAGTACCGTATCGACTTTAATTGTATTTATTGCAAGTGTTCTAATGATCAAGAATGAAGATATTGTACTATGATTATTTAGAACATGTTGAACTGAGATTGATTGAATTCGAACTTGGTTCATGATTTTTCTGGTTTGTACATCATACTATAAATAATCGATATAAGTGGATCCAAGAACTGTTTTAGAGTTTATTATATTCGATGATTAGTGTATCACAGAAATTTCTTATGCGAAATAGTAGAAGAGTAAAGCAGGGTAAAGAAGAACTAACATTTTCTAGAGCCAACCGTATAAAAATTGGAAAATTTCTGTGAGACTTTAATACTGCCGACAAATTTACTGAACAAAACAAAACTGAGATTCGAAATCTTTTCATTTTTATTCTTAGGTATTTTACATAAAGGTGATGGCACAAATATGTTACTCACTGATTCGCCTCTTCAATTTTCTACTTTAATCGGTATTCGCGATCAAATACGTTCGATTGATTGTCGAAATTGTTATGAAAATCAAGCATTATTAACAAAATTACTTAATCCAACAAGTTTAACTATTAGTAATGATGGTACAATATATATCGGTGATTTAAACATAATATGGATGTATCGACCGACAAATAACCTAATTAAACCAGTTCTTGAATTAAACGAACAGTATACATACAAATATTATTTAACAACAGATCCCATTGATGGTCGTTTATATATATCCGATTATCATCGTCGACAAATTATACGTTTAATAAAAACTGAATCCATTGAAAATCTAAAACAAAATTATGAAATTGTTATTGGTGATGGTCATTATTGTACATTAGATGTAATTCATAATATAACATGTGGTGATGAACAATTAGCTAAAGATGTTTCATTATCGTATCCAAACGGTTTAACAATCGATCGTTATGGAACAATCTATTTCATTGATGGACAGCGTATTCGAAAATTATATATTGAAAATAGTCATGTTACAAATCTTGTTGGATCGTATGACTATCAAATAGATTACCATAAACAATTATCGTGTAATCGAAGTTATTCACTTGATCAGGTTAGAATAAGATAAAGATAAAGATAAAAAGTAAAATTATTAATTATTTTTAGTTTAATCTTTATAATCCAACGACATTACATATTCATCCACTTGATGGTGATTTATACATTCTAGACGATATGTATCTATATCGTATACGAATCAATTTTAATCTTATTGAAATCGTTCTTGGCCAATCGTTGAATTGTTTAAATAATGACAATTTTGTGCAATTAAATAATCCAATGGATTTTTCGTTTAATCATCAAGGAGATTTATTTATACTGGAAAAATCAAAACCTTTCATTCGTGTATTACGATCATCAAATAATAAATTAGAAAATTTAAATCTTAATTTAAATAATATTAAAATTAATTTTGCATCCATTATTAACTATCCCGATGGTTCAATTATACTTTCAAATATTGCTTCGAAAGAAATTTTGAAATTAAAATCAATTTCAGTAACAAATGAAGATGAACAAAACAATGGTTTAAATATTCATTCAACAGATAAAAATGAAATTTATGTTTTCAATCGAGTTGGACAACATCGTGCAACAATCGATGCATTAACAGGTTTGTGCCACTTAAGTTTTCTATATTATGTCATCAAAAAGAAATCATTAACTAGAAAATTTGAATAGATATACATATATTTCAGAAATGTGTATGAGCTGTAAAAGAATTCTTTTGTTATCGGTTAGCATTTTGTTTCTAACAATTCGAGTGTTGACAAGGACTAAACTTGAACTTGCACATTTTTATTGATGACTAAAGATTAATAACGATTGATCACTTTCATGAATAGGATAAAGAAACTTCAAATATACTTTGAAAAGTTTGATGTACTCTACCTAGTAACTCACTCATGCGAGTAGTCGGAGAAGCTGCTTTCTTTTGTTATTAGAGCGATTGTGAACTATAGAAACAACTTCGCATATTTATCTTATGAAGTGGATTGAAAATATTTCACAACTTGTCTAAATTCTGTTTTATTCTTAAATTTCTTTTTCTAGGAGAAACAATCTTTAATTTTACATATGATTCTCCTCAAAATGCTTATGGCAAATTAGAATCCATAATCTATCGTAATGGTAAAAGTTTATTATTGAAATATGATTATGCTATGCGTATCAATGATATTGTTCAAATGCCAACTGGAAATAAATTAAAGGTAAATAATGATTTTTTTTTCTGTTTTCTTTTCTTTAATTTTAATTTAATTTAGATAAATTTTTCAAAACAAAAATTCTTCTCACATATCATTGACGATAATGGTTTATCTACACAATTTTCATATGATAATGGATTGTTAACAGGAGTTATTAAAAATAATATAATCCGAAATCATTTTATTTACAATAAAGCTGGACATATTCAACAAGTAGGATCTTAATTTGATTTAAAAATAAAGCAAAGAAACTAATTATGAAAATTTGCGTTTTTTTTAGATTATTCATGAAGATGGTTATTACAATGAATTGATCACATCAGCTAATCATTCGTTTTATCGAATCGATATTATTGGTCCAAAGGAAAATACAACTTATTTGATGAGTAAATCAAAAACAATTCAATTAAAAAGTAAACTTATTTTGATGAAACAGATTTTGAATAGGGTACTGGCGTGTGTATAGAGCAAATTTCATACTGTAGTCGTACAGTTTCCTAGCTAAGCTTTTGATGACGTCTTTTCATAGAGACTTTCTGTCAGGTTATTGAGAGAATCTCCTATGACATTCCGATGCATTGTTCTATCAATAATTCATAATTTTCTTTTTTTACTAGATAATCAGCCACGATTAGTTCGTCGAGATTTATCAAATTCGACAATAATTACTTCATCATTAAATCCATCAGTAAAGTTGATTTCAAGTTCGAATCGTTCATTAACTTTAAAAAATCGTCATCAAACAATTGAATTTAATTCATCATCAAAATTTTTTAATTCATTAGTTTATTCAGTTTTACCCTACGATAATGAACACGTACGTTCTTGTCATTTAAAGGTAAAATTTAGAAAAATGATAAATAAGAGTACTCTCCATTCATCTTTTTCTTCATTTCAGATTAATAATAATATTATTTTAACAATGTTATTTGATCATTCTGAAAACAAATTAATTATACAAGATTACAAACAAAATGAAATTCTAACAATGATTTATTCAGATAAATATCGTTTGAAATCAATAAATACAAAAGGATTTTTACCGATTAGTTACACATATAAAGATAACGATCAAAAATTATCAAGCTGGAAAATTGGCTCCTATTATGAAGAATTCTTGTATGATACACGTGGACGTTTAATTGAAATACAACGATTTAATGATCTTTCATCAATTAAATATAGTTATGGACATGGAGAACAAGTAAGTTTAAATAACTGATATGTAATTAAGATACTGAATTTAGAGTAATAGTGGTTCATATTAGGACAAGGGAATAAAGCGTTGTAAGATATTTTTACTAAGAATTGCTAACTATTATGAGGTCTTATTCTCTGATAGTATAGATGATAACTTTTGAAACAGGTTCTTGAAGTTGATCTCAGATATATATATATAATCATCTTCATTAGTTCGCAAGACTAATTTTTAACTTAGAATGTATATTGCTTGTAATAATTTACTGAAGTGAAATCATTTGATTACAGCGTTTTGAACTTATCCTAAAAACAACTTTTAATTCCTTTAGCCTGTTGGAATAACTTATGGTTCTCAATCGAATGTAATGTTACGTAAAGATTCCACTGGAAGTGTAACTGGTATCATAATGCCCAATCAAGCTGAACATACACTTGAATATCGAACATATTTCAATGGTTATCGCTTGATTTATTACGGTTTACATACACAAATATGGGAATATGATTCTAAATCAAATCTTGAACGAATTTATTTTCCATTTCAACGTCTCATAACCTTTAAATACGATGAAAACAATCGTTTAATTTATTCGTTTACTGATGGTTGTAAAACATCATATGAATATTTAAAATCACAAAAACAAATTCATATTGCATATCCTCGTGGACAAATTTATGAACAAATTTATGAATATAATAATAATTCATTATTAAATAATTTGATCGATTATTATTATGATAAATATTCCTATATAATTTCATATATAAAATATAATTCCATAAATTCATTTGAATTACGTTTTATTTTTTCAAAAGCATATGAGAGAAATTTTCTTGAAAACTATTCAACCAATTATCAACTAAGTTATCAATTAAATTACAATGAAAACTCTGGTTATTTACAATCGAATTCCTTCGTACGATTAACATATCCAACTATCTATGAATGTTTCATTAAAGATTATTCAAATTCAATAACAATATCACGTCGTATTGATGAATATAAACGTCTAAAAGAATTAAATTTAAATTATAAAAATCAAAAACGTTTAACAATTGAATTTATCTATAACAACAAGCAATTACTATTAGAGCAAATAAAAATTACATTGAACGAACTCGAAAAATATTCCTATACCTATGAATATGATAATTTAAAACGTCTAATTAGTATTAAGAATCAAAATCAAAATTCAATTGACTATTATCAGTATGATTTAAATAATAATTTAAATTCAACGAAATCTTATCCATCGATTCAATATAACCAATGGAATCAAATAGTACAAATAGCAACAAATGAAAATCTAACATTAAATTATAAATATGATCAAAATGGATTTCTACATGCAATATCAAATAATAAACTCTATCTATTTAATTCATTTGGTTTATTAATTAAATATAAATATAATCAATTAGTGATCGATTATATCTATGATAATGAACAACGCTTAATTATGAAATTATATCCAATAACTGGTTACTATTTAAGATTTATCTATGGAAATCAGCAACAACGACGAATGATAACACATATATATAATTCACAATTAAAATTGTTAACTATTATTTATTATGATAATCAAAATAATTTAATTGGTTTTGAACAAAATGAAAAGAAATATTTTCTATTAACCGATGATGTTGGTTCACCATTATTTATGTATGATAATAATGGTCTTTTAATTCAAGAGAAATTCTACGGTTTATATGGACAAATTGTAATTGAAAAAAATTACAATGATAAAGTGTTTTTTCCATTTGGTTTTACTGGTTTGCTATTGGATGAAGATTTAAATTGTGTTTTTGATAAAATTCATGGAAAATTATTCGATCTTAATCTTGGAAGATATTTAGTACCGAATTTTCCTTTAACGTGGACAAATAAACAAACATATTTACCGAATATGAACAATCCACTACATGATATGAATTTATATAAGATAAGTGATGAAATATATAATGTTAATGAAATCTTCTTTCAACAATTACATAATAATGGTAAGTAGAATGAACAGATGAAATAGTTTTAAGAGAAAATCAATGTTTCCAATGAGGAAAATAAGTCTGAGGAAAGATTATTGTAAAGTTTACGTAGTTTTGAAGGATACAAAAAAGAATTCATATTAAAAAAATTCTAATAACTGTAGAAACTTATTTTTATTTTATTCAGTTCAAGAGATAGAAATTTTTTTTATCTCTCAATCAATTTGATGATGCCAAGGATAATTCAGACGCTTGATTTACGATGAATGCTTGCATCGTTAAGGACGAACTTATTTAACCTCTATTACTTTGATCGAATGTGTCCTTGAGAACGCAATATAAGTTCGAGTGGCTATCATTTCGAGTGGTTTCTTTATTAAAAATTGAGTAATTAAATATTATGCTTTATAGCTCACTCTAGCACTTACATATGCTTTTGTATGTTTCATTGAAAACTATCAGTAAGTTGGTTAAGTGTCCAATTCAAAAGTATCTGTTACTTGTGATATAATGGGAATAAGAACATCCTGGACTAAATAAACTCTAATGAATTGAAATAAAATCTCTGTCAACAAATTCACCGCGAGCTGAATTCCACCGAACGCCTAGTTCTCGTTTCAGAATTTCGAATTAGTGTACTATGTCTGCGTTTCTGAAATGCGTATGTGCCCTCTTAATTTTCAATTAATCCAACAGGCGAAGAAAGTCTTGTTTGAAAACATTTCGCCTGAGAAACTATCTTTTACAAAAAAAAATGTCAAATTTTAACGAATCTAAATAAACTAATGCGGAAATGAATCGGAAAATAATTTTATCTTGATATTTTTTAGACATTCTCAGTCAACTACGAAATCTCAATTATGATTTTACAAGCACACACGATTCAGTGCTATCTTCACCCTATTTTAATAATCAAAATATTATTCTCGAAGAAAATTCATTAATTTATTCATCATTTTTTTCATATTTCAATGAACATTATTCAATATCATATCCAAATAAGTTCACATATTCAATAGCTCACATTGAAAATGATAATGATTTTTGGATAAATCGTACATTATCCGTAAAAAGTCCGAATCAACAAATAGAATTCATATCATTTACATCCTATGATGATTTGTTTTCTACCTTATTCAATCAATCCTTTTTAATTCCATATCGTAAACAAAATCATGTATATTTTCTTCAAAATCTAAATAGTTTTCAACAATTAAAATCGCATCTCAATCAACCACTATTTCGTCAATATAAAATAAATATACGATATCAAACAAATACAAATAATCTCGTCGATATGGATTTAATTATAGCCAATACAACTACATTTCATATTAAATTCGGTTCAACATATGATCAAGAATATAAATATTTAATTGATAATAATTTATCACAAATGATAAAAAATGTTTGGCAATACGAACGAACATATTTAATGGAAAATTTTCGATTATATTATTTATATACATGGTCACAAAATGAAATCGATGAATTAATCAGTAGTGGCTATGTAACAAACTATACTGTTGTTTATCGTTATGATCCATGGATTTATCCAGAAATAATTGATGATCCGACAAATTTTATGTTTAAAATGAAAACATAAGAAGCGTACCCATTGATTTATTTGAACTAATCTTTTACCGGTGATATCGATTAATTAAAAGAAGAAGAAAAAAACAAATCATTGGACGTTCATTGTTAGATGTATTTGAAATTTGATGTCTGATAATTATTATTCATTTTTTCCCTTACTTATCAATGATACTGATAGACGAAGGCTAGACTCAGGGCTGAATGTTATTTATTTATTTTTGATTTTGATCTTCACTGTGCTTAGAATTTCTTTGTACGTGCGTGTGTTTGTGTGTCGTTTTTGATAATCCTGTTTTCTTCGCTTTTTTTAATAAATAAAAAAACTTATGGGTTGTAAGTATACATCAATTGATATATTTTATTATTTTTGACGATTCCGAAAGTGATCAATGTAATGTTGATCATTTAATAATAATTTCTATGCGTGCTTGCGTACGAATAAGTCAATAGGTTGTCAACGTTGCGTAACTAACGCAAATGAATTTAGATTTTCGTTGTCTGAAAACTCTCAGCTAAACAAAATATAGGAGAATTAATTTCAGTGAATGATCATTCAATGGAAAAGTTCTGGATTCGGAGAGAGCATTCATCATTTTACAAGGTGTGTTATAGTTCATTTCTGAGAGTATCAATTAATTTTGCTGCAAGAAAGAAAACCTTGAAAATGTTTTTTGTAATTTAATGGTTTTTCCAGAGTTCCCTGTGAAATCTGCTGCTGGTTAAACAAACTCTAGTCTATACCAATATAGAGATAATCAATGGTTAAGTCAATATACAAGAACGAATAGGTCACGCGTACATTTTTGAAAAATGATCAGTCTAGAAAAAAAAGTTATATAATTTTTGATAGACAATATGATTACGTAGAAAATAATCGAATTTTATATGCAATAATATCATACAAATGATTCGGTTTATAATGTACTCGTAATAGTTATTGTTCAGGAAGTATACACGATGACCTACTCTGATAGTGATACTAACGCATACAAGTATTGCATAGTAAATCTGTTGAAATTGAATTTATCCTAATTATAACTAAGTAGTTTAACATCCGATGGAGGAATTTTTCAGAAAAATTTCTTCCTATTCTGAACAATATACAATTCGTTTTCTTTTCACTCTTGCTGCAATGACCTCTCGAATGTGAACACGAGTGCAATTTTTGTCGTCCTCGTTCAACTGTCTATCACTTATTACATATTTGCTACGGTTAAGTACATTCTACCCATCAGATACACTGTCGTACATATGAAGAAAAGGAGAACATCGTAACACAGACATAAACATTGGAGTGTTCATAGAGTTAACGTCAAAAACAATCGATATCGATATTATCACAAAAGCACGAAAACACAATTTTGTTTTGGAACAGGAAAACTTTTTCATTTTTCTTTATTCAGACGAAAGTAATTCGTTGAACAAAACGATCATTTACTACAATTTTATTTAAGACGAATATAGAATATTTTTAATTAATATATATGATGAATTTTTCGAAGTCGTGAACAGTTGCGCATAGTAATACAATAGTAGTAAAAAAAATACAAGTGTATACTCTCTATTGCTAAGCAATTAGTGTTTTGTGATTTGTCCAACGATGTACTGAGCTTCGATTGTAAATATAATATTTTTAAAATGAAAAGAAAAGTTGTTGTTGTTGTTGTTGTTGCAGTCAGCATTATGAAGATATGGACGTAAAGTGTATGCGTCACGGATGTATAGATAATTCTATTATCTTTTAACTCTAAATTAGATATGATATCTTTACTATTTTGTTTTAAAAATCTTGATAAAAGTTAAATTTTAAAACACCTAGAGCGAAATCTCTCCTCCTAACAATTGTTTTAAATTTCTGTTTATACTATAGAATAGAAAATGTTGCCCAATCAGACAATATTTCTTATTCCAAAAGAGATATTGTTGTTGCAAAACATAGTGCATCCAAATGAGAATCATTCACAAATGTACCTATTACCACCGAATTTTAATACAAATATTTCATCGATAGAGCATGATCATAGAAATATTGACCATCATATTTCTTCAATGGAAATACAACAATCTATGGTTTCTTTCAAAACTAACCGTGATATGAATCATAAAATAATGGCATTAGCATATTCTTTACAACCGAATCTATCTCAAGATTATTACAATGGGAATATGCATCAAAATAATTTATTACTCTCTCCTATGAATTCTAGTGTCTGCACAAGAATTTGTGATCCAATTTTAATTACGAAAGAATCGAGAAAGATACAATTGCCAGAGTTCTATTACTCCATTGAACCATAACACTTGCGAAAGACGTGGATGCCCTTGCTTAAGTCAAGAAATGAAGTATGGAAATTTGTCACAGCCATATTCCGTTACAAATCAACAGAACATGTGGACACAGTCTAATTCTTTATGTCCAGTATCATCATCATCTATAATAGCATCTGCTGTCCCATCAACAAAAACAGAACGAAGTAAACGAATATGTAGAATAAAGCTTCAATAGAAAATTATTCATGTGCCTAATTTAGAATATAAAAGAAGAATTAATCAGTCTCCTGTAGTAGAACAACAACGACCATCTCGATATCTGAATACTACTACTCAGTCAATATTTCTGAATAACTGTTCATCTTTACCATTACCATATAAAACAAATGCTATTCATAGACTTGATAAATATAGATCTTCAGTAAATTTCATAAGAACAACACATTTAACACCACTATCACTACCGAACTTAATGATGTCGTCAAATATCCCATCCACTATGATATATAATAAGTCTAAGCCGATTAGTACTCCACAGTCTCTATTATTATACTCGACAACCGACACATTTGAACAGTACCACCGAATATCAGAGAAACTTTTACCAGTGCAAAAATCAAGTCTTGACGAAAATAATATCCATAAATGTTCTACAAACAATCTAATGTACAATTTATCTTATTGTATGGTTACTTCCAATCGGATACCCATAAATACACCACCTGTAACACATTCTTCTGTTTTACCGCCAGTAGATACTACTGGACAGTCTCTATCAATTTCAACTAGTACGAGAGAAAATAGGAGACGAGCACATCTACGAGAATCAGAAATCATTCAAAACTTTGCATAAAACATGTTGATCAATGACAATAGCATGGTTTCTACACATCTGGTAACGGAAGAACCCGTTCTACGAGAAAATATACGAAAGACATCAAAAATTAATAGTAGTCAAACGAAGACTTTAATACGACGTATGAAGCAAAGAAATAAATTGGCTACTCTGAAATTCATGATACAAAAACAATAAAGGTCGAAGAAAAAGATTACTGAAGCGAAGACTGTTGAGGAAAAACTAGATGTTAATATCACAAAAGCATCACAGGAAATAAACTTACCAGATAATATTGCGCTTAATTTAAAAATTAATTTTAATGTGGCTCAAGAAATAGACACTATAACTTTGCATTATTATCAGCGACATAAACTAGAAATTACAAAAGAAACAACTTCTATAACATCAAACAGTACGGTTAACGAACTAGGTTTATTGATTGAAGCAGTTAACTTTATTGAAAAGTATAACGAAGAACCACAACGCATACTGGAATCAAATAAATGAACAAAATTTCAGAGCAACACTAACCAAATAAGTTTATATTTTTCAATGAATAACTATTGTTGATTTTATAATCTTAGAAAAAAATAACATTTCGATTTTTTATACGTTTTTGATAGAATCAAAGACAAACTATATTGTTTAATATATCTACTATTTGAATAGTTTTACTGATAATCACTTATTGACATAATACTTCAAATATATTTATTAGCAAATCATCCAAAGAATTGTCACATGACTCGTAAAGTTCTTTAAAGATTCTATTATTTTGTAAATCGAGCAAAATCTACTAAAATGCTTTTAAGTAATTATATGGTGTTTCCGTGCGTAGTCTGCCGCAACATTATCTAGTGTAATGAGTATTTGAAAGTGATTCTTGATTTACCAATCGGGTAGTAGTGTATGCTGTTTTCAGTTATTAACGATGTCGACAGGGTGGAGTAAAACATTCTTTGTGCGCTATCCTAGAATAGAATCGCATACTACAAGAGAGGATAAGATCTGCATACCCTGCAAAATGCCATGCTGGATCTATGGTTTTTCATGTTGAAAAATATTATTTCCTTGAAATTTTTAAAAATAGAAAACCAAAAGTAGATTGCAAACGATTGCACTAAATATTAGGCATCACTTTCATCTTAAATTTAAAAATGTCTAAATGAAAATGATAACTGGAAATAATGTTGACAAGTCTTGTTCTTGTTGTTTTTACCAAATTAAAGGCAGTAAAGTTGAAATTATGAATTATACTTAGGGCAATCCAAAAGTAGTGACGGAGATACCATATTTCCTTAAGCAGAGATCGAAAAAACTTTCTTTTTTTACTAATAGATAGAGCGTGTTTCGCTCTATTTTTCTATGCTATTTGATCACTATTCTTGAGGGTGTGGGTGTATAGGAGATTAAAGACCCACACGCACACCCGTAATGTCCATAAGTTTCAATGTCAATACTAGAAATATGTCACATATTCATTGTAGTACGCAGGTTGAAAAATAATCGTCGTAAATTACATAAATAAACCGTAGTCATTGAGTATATTCAAATGTTTTATAGTTCATGATTAGAGTTCAATCAGATGATAATAATAATATTAAGATTTTAGGGTATTTTTTAAATAAAATGAAGAACTGATTTAAGCCCTCAGAAATATCCAAAAGAGACGATTTTCATAGGAGATCAATAAAAATAAAGGTCTCCTCGCAATAAAGTTCAATTTGAATTTAGCATTTTTTTTGCAAGTTTTACATTTGATTCGAGAAAAGATAAGTGTTTAACTTGATTGTTACTTGTTATCTAATGATTCATGCATAAAGTAGAAGATTTTTTACATGTTTGTAACAGAGATGGGCAAGTCAACGTTTTTTCGACTCAAGTCAAGTCAGACGTTTTCAAGTCCAGTCAATTTGAGTCATAATTCATTCCGAAAATCATCAGGTGAAGTCATTTTTTGACTTGACTTGCCCATCTTTGATTTATTATTTGTATTTTTCTTCTACATTTCCAATTAGAGTTCAAAAATTCAATTCATAAAAGTCCTCTATACATATAATTTTTGACTTGACTTGAATTTCTCTGTACGACTTGTTGCAAGTCAAGTCATGGCCCATCACTGACTTGACTTGCCCATCTCTGGTTTGTAAATCTAAAACTTTGCTAAAGTCATGCATATATTTTTAATTCTAAAAACTCGAAGTGAAATGGAGATGTTTAAACATATTTTAAATAAAATAAAAATTTCAAATCATTAACAGCTTGAATGTGTAGTGTTGGGAATGATAAATTTAGGTAACTGTGTTGTTCGTAGAAACAATTAACTAATAAGAAAAAAACTTAACACGTTGATTGACAATTGTTTGTTGAATAAATTATTTGCATATAATCAATTTCCACCAGATTGAAATCAAAAGAACATGAGACTTCCTTGTTTGAACATGATCCGACAAAAACAAAAGAAATAATTCTAAATAGTTTGAAATAAAATAAGGTCGCTGACATTATTATCCTCTTGAAGAACTCCATCTAAGTAAAACCATACCACAAGCTTTATATTTTTTAATCAAAAAATACGTTATCCGATAGTTAAGTGTATAATTACACTAGAAAATGTTATTTATATTAGCTCTTCTGCCTTATTAGCATAGCTGAAGTTCATTTATTTTCATTCGTTCCAGCATTCACCTTCCTCATGTTCAGCCAATGCATTTCTCAGGCATGTTCTATGTTGATGAACAATCTTCTATTCATCATCGTTCAATCTTAATGCAATAGAATTATATTTCTTACAGGAATTGATACTGGGTTTTTTTCAAAAATATTAATTAATTTAGAGCTTATAATAATATGGATGGTGCCTTTCACTTGTTTAATGATAGACAAAGAATATCTACTATATTCCATAAGACAGTACAGAAAAAAAAACTCTCAATCAGATTATAATTCAGATGAAGAAGCAAAATTTTCTTTGTTTCATCGTATCTGAGAAAACTAATACTGTTTATGACTAGACCAAAAGCTAGAGCTCTAGCTTCGGAAAATCCGTCCAAGGGATTACATTAATCATAAAACAAGCAAAAGAATTCTTTTCAAAATTTCGTATAAAAAGAAAATCTGATGTATCCTGATCATTTTTATCTTAATAATTCAAAACCTCTCACTAATAGGTGATCTAAATGGAAATCAATTGCATAGTAATTATATAAGCAAGAACCTGGGAACTTCTACTCGAACTTTATACAAATGAAATTTCCAGAATTCAATATTTGTTCGAACAATCATGCAATATCTGAATTCAACAAGATTTTATCGTACACATAGATTTACGTCTTTTTGTCATAAATAATATAAATTGATGCATGTGGGAGACTAAATTGATTTAGAAAGTATTGATTTAGTGCGTTATTATTTTTCATTATGTTCCTATGAGTTCATTAGCTGATCCCGTCAGAATGTCATTTTAAAGAACGACTTTTTCTTCTATAAGGATTATGTTTATGATTATTGCCCAAGGTATTATAGAAAAAAATAATCGTTGTAAATATATCATGAATAAAAAGAAAAACAAAGGTCGATTGTGAAAGTATTAGAAACATCCCACATAAGAAATCAGGTTTAGAATTTACATAGAAAACTTGTATATTAGTTTCTTGATTGAATTTTATTCAACTAAGTCGTCTGAGAATCAAGAATTAGACTCTCACTTAAATTGGTCATATAACCATAGAATTATTCAAATCTAATCTTTTTGACATGCTAAAATCCCAATGTCTTTCAAAGCTTATTGTAAGAAAGAATCTACTGAATGACTAGAAAATTCTTTTCAAACTTCACTTAATTAACTAAAAATGTAGGCTTATTTCATAATTTATATATATATATATATATATATCACAATCAATGTACGAAGATATTTATTATTGATACTAGAGTATATTGAATAGTTAAGTATACAACTCTATGTATTTAAAATTCATAAGAATGTCAAAAAGATATATATTACCAAGATCAATCAGGAAAAGTCGTGAAATATTTAAATGAATACCCTAACATCTATTAAATCATGTAGTAGAAGTTCGCGACGATGACATTTTTTTTTCTTTCAATAGTACTATTACAAAACATATCATATGTGCATATCTGAGTGACATTTTCTTTGCTTTTTATTATTAGATCGATTGTAAATTATTCAATATTAAAAAGTCTGATTGCTGTCAAATAATTTATAATGAACTCCCTCAAATAAATCGAAGATTATGCCTGATAACGAAGAAAAGTTTTGATTGATTTCAGTTTAAAAATAGCACTCAATTTTTTTCAGTATTTATTCAAGTATGTCCCTAAAAACTAACAAGTTCTTGATAAATTATTACTCTCAAAGGATCACAATATTTTTTTTTCTCAAGTCTATGCGTTAATTTTATTCCACACGCATTTTCCCAACCGATTGAACAATTAAGAATAACTGAAAATTTTCAATTTCGAGATTTATACTTTAATATAGATCTATATATTATCTAATGATATGTTTGCTGTCTATGCACCATTACTTATTTCTTTTCAGAATAACTATGACGCATAAACTTCATATATCGTTTGACGTCATTAGAAAACAATAATAGCTTCTAGGATAACTTTACTAATGATCTAAACCCATTGTAATGAGTTATCTTACGTATGGAAGTTATATATATATATATATATATATTAGGAGAATCAATAGAAGTGACGTCTACAAGAAAATTGACTTTTCATGTGTGAATTCATCAAAGATCATTGGACGAGAAATTTAATATTTTGTAAATTAATTGTATTTCGTTAAATTTAGTGAACAGTATGAATGCATTTTATCGGAAATAAAATGCGATCATTTTTGTACAGTTAAATTAGCTGTTTAAATATCTATACATAGATTTTAGTTTACCACTAGGTTTTCAATTTAGTAATATAACTACTACTGCTGTCCTCATTCTTCACCTATTCTTGATAAGATTTTATCGACGAACTATCAAATCTTTAAACATAATTTTATGGTGAAAATTTATTTTTAGATCAGTTATTTGATTGTCTTATAACGGTGTCAGAAATATATTTCATACAAAGGTCTCTGACGAAGCACATATATGTATTTGAAATGCTATTTTATATAGATGGACACAATAGTTGAACCTTGAGATGCAAATCGATTTTTCTTGTCATTTTTTTTGTTCATGCTTTCGATCATCGTACCTTGAACTCTAATCCTCATCGTTATTCTCTATTCATTCGCATCAATCATTCTTTACATTTTGTAATTTCGAGGTCGTTTAAATGACTCGAATTCCACCGCAAGAGATTATTGCATCATTTATGATGAAACTATTAGAAAATTTTCGAGATAATATTCAAAATTTACCAAAAAAGGTTTGCAATAGAATTCTTTTCTAATTTCAGTATTTTTGACAATAGTAAGGCGTCTAGAGAATTCGAAAAAACATGACATTGCAAGAATTTAATTATGGTTAACAATCTTAAATCTATTAATTAATAATTCATGACGGTAAAATTTCCTCATGTCAGGCATGAATATCATCACGCATTTTGTTTATATAAGAACTGTTCCATAAGAGAAAACGAACACAAACGAATAAAAAACATAATGAAGAAAGAAAATCTAAAAGAGACACGACAAGTCGAAGAAGTATTAAAAAAATATACCTGCTGATGACAACAGTCATTTCTTTTCAATAGGAACTCTTATGTTCTTGTTTTGAATTTCAGTTTTCCTGCGTATGATATTTAAATATTTTTACAAACAAACTTTTTGAAAATGAGAAAAGCAAAATAGTAATTTCATGCAAAAATTGACTTTTTCACGACGCCTTTATGCAACAGTGAAAAATAGTTGCTAAGCAAGTCTGTACCAAAAAAATGACATTGAATAAATATGACGTTTTCTTCTGTCTCAGATGTGCCTCTTATTCTTCAAAACATGTTTTTCCTCTTACATGAACTCATTTTGTTTATGTGTTATTTCTATATTTATCTTAGTCCTAATCAAGGTCATCTCCGGAGAAGACGCAAAGATACACAATGACTGTAAAAGTGTTGACGAAATGACAATAACAATAATGCAAGGTTTTAATGAAAAACAGTTCTTTTGTTTTCTAAAGAATAAGTCAATAAAAAGAAAAAAAGTTGCAATAACACAGGTCTCGATTGATATTAACTTACAAAGACCTAAACTACAAGAAAGAAAAACGAGAGAGAATACTCAGTTTATCATTTATTATTTCATTCCAAACATTACTTTTTCTAATTTATGTCGAAAAGTTTTCATTACAAATAATATTATCTTTTCAAGCAGGTGAAAGTTGACAAGATAGACAATATGCAATATGATTTTTACAAACCGGAAGTGCTTTATCTTCTTGACGTCACCGTCGTTGTCTAAAAGTTAGACACAACGATTCACTGTTTCGTCACTATTACCGCCGTTGTTGCCTTACGGCGACGTTTATTCTTCTCATTAATATTGCATAATATCGTCGAAAAGGCGAGCGACATTTTGAAGCGCATACATTCATATGACCATATGATCGAAAAACATGATTTTGCAACTGAACAAGCTGGCTGTTGTGACACACCTTTCATTCACATTCATACCTGACCATATACGCAAGAAAAAAATCTCATTTCATCGTATGAGACTTTTGTCGTCTTCATACGATTGAAGGCAAGACTTTACGAGATAAACAAAAATGATGACGCAGCTCAGTCATATTATCATTTTTAGTGAAACGGAAATATTTTCTATTAAAGTGAGCGTATATTCACCTACGCAAAAAGTAATAAAAATCAATGACTTTTTATTTATTTATTTGTAGACGTGTCAGAGGTACACATTTGAAAAGCCCAAAAACAGAAGAAAAATAAATATCTACATGTACTACTTTTAACATAATCATCTATTCTTATTTGCTTGTAAGATAATCCTTAGCATAGAGAATCATATCGTATAATATTTACTTCATAATAATGATTTATTATAATGATTTACATATTAAAAATTGATTACCTAATTCATAAGATCTAATTAATGAATTTTAATCATTGATTTTATTTTACAACAAGTTATTTTCTATACTTATTTTTTTTTCTTTAATATAATCGTTAGCATATTACAGTCTCTCCTCTGTAGGTGTTATAAACTTTCTTTTACTCTCTTTCATATCACCGTTCTCTGTCTCTGTCTCTCTCTCTCTCTCTCTCTGTCTTTGTCTCTCTTTCTTTTTCTCTCTCTCTCTCATTCTCTCTCTCTCGTTTCTATTACTTTTCGTTTTTGTATAAAGCTACATCATTTTATATTGTCTCTCTATTTTACAAAAAGATCATTCTTTCGAAACAACACACCAAATTTTCTTTTTACATTTAAAACATTTACAATAAAAAAGAAGTTTCTATTCAATAATATCTATTATTTCACTTATTATTAGCAATGCCCTCTCAATTATTAGTCGATGTTTGCATTACAGCTTTTACATTTTTCATTCTCTTTGATCAATATATCATAATTACACAAGGTATGTTATATTTTCCTGATTGTTTATTGTATCGTATTTTTTGTTTTTGTTCAATTCTTTAAAGGAAAAGAAGTGTTTATTTTGCTTTTTTTGAACCTATAAAAATTTAATTTGAGTATCATATCTATTAGAAATGATTCATGTCTTCATTTATTTTATCCTTCCTTTTGTCGTTCATCCGCATTTTTCATAGAGTAGACCCTTGTACATTGATGATATTCAAGACCGTTGAGTGACGTGCGTATATGGGCGTATATGTGTCACAAAATGTATAATGAGTGAAGGAAGATATAGAATGGGTCAAGGGCACAGTGTACGCAACGTGAAAGGGAAATAAGGAATAAGATCAAGTAGGAGACATTAAACCGATATATTACTGATTGGAAAAAAGGAACAATAGGTGTGAATAAATAAAATAAAAAAAGAACAGGGCACCTATTCCCCCTCTTCCTGTTTCCAGAACGTTGACATATATACATATATACAGGTCAACAAATCGGTGACTCATGTGTTAACGGTCAAAATAGAAGTAATTATAAAATGTTTTCTTTCCTTTTCTTTTCTATAGCTGGCAATTGTTTTAATCATCGTATTAATGATATGTGCTATGATCTTACTGAAGACAATGTAGATGAAGATCGATGTTCTGGTCTTTATTATTCAGATGATATTCTTCAAGATCTAGATGGATATAAATACGCCGAAAAATGTCGTGATATAAATAGTAAGTAATATGAAGTGCTCATATAATTAATTATATTTACTATATTACATCTATTAATATAAATTTAATTAAATAATAGCTACCCCAAAACGATGTGATATTGATTGTGGTCTTGGTCAAGAATGTCAATGGATCAATGGAGAAGAAATGTGTGTATGTAGTGAAGAATCTTGTACTTCAAGTAATTCATTATCATCACAATATAATCAACCATTATGCGCATCCAATAATATAACATATACGTCGGAATGTGCTATGGCAGCATGGAAATGTCTTAAACAGCAATCTGGTTTGTACAAAAAATATGACGGAGAATGTCAACGTAACAAGAAGCAAAAAAATTTTATTAAAATTTTATAAAATTTGTTTTCTTTTTAAATTTCAATAGGAGATTGCCGAAATGTTAAATGTTCATCTGATACAGTTTGTTTATTAGTTAAAAATACTGGTGAACCATTTTGTTATCCAAAAAAACATTGCAATCCAACTTTAGATCCTGGATTAGTTTGCGGTACAAATGGTGTTACTTATAAGAATGTATGCGCTATGCGTCTTAGTCCAGATGCCCAAGGTCGAACACCTGAATTAGCACATAAAGGTTCTTGTGGTAAGCAGTTTAAACAGACAATACGTTTTCTTTCTTTGTTTCTATGACTTCTTTCTTTTGCTTAAAATCAATAGAAACTAAATGTCGACCGAATTTATGTCAACCATATGAGCGTTGTGTATATTCTCGTCAATCTCGTCCGGTTTGCATACGTTGTCAATTTTCTCGACGATTTTTTACTCACAGCGGTGAATGTAGTATGAACATCGCGGCATGTGGTGATGATGGATATTTATATAAAAATTATTGTGCTTTATTACGTGGACAATGTGATAACAATCGTTATATTAATATAATTGATTATGAGACATGTCCAAAAAATTAAGAATATCGATGCGTAAGAATCTTTTATTATTGTTGCTTTTCTCTCGAAATAATATCGATTATAGACATCAATTTTGATATTTAGAATGAAATGTGAGATTGAAAAATCATGGTTTCTATGGTTTATTCGATAGATATTTATTTGTATCAGCAAAGAATAGGAATAAAATCGAGGATAGATCTCGTAAACTCTATTCCACATGACCGGTGATGTTAATCTATCGTTCTCTACATTTTCTCTCAGCTACTGTTGTTCTTGTGCATTTGTTTCGTTTTTCTTTTACTCAGATCGTTTTAAAGCGAATATATTATTCGAGTTCGGCATATATATATTTGTTTTTGTTTTTGTTTTCTTTTTCTGTTTTACTGTGATCAAAATTAAAATAATACACAAAAAAATTGAAAAAAAATCATTAAAAACCTTTGATCGTTTTTGTTTTGTTGTAATTTGTATTTGAGTTTGAGTTTTTTTTTCTTCTATTTGTTGTAGTTGTTCACACCAAGTGTATATTTAAAAACAAGCATTGTTTCGTTTTCATGGCAATGTGAGAATACATACGAACAACATATATATATATATATATATACATTTATATACGAACTATATCATGCAGATGCTACGCATGAATTAGAAATATCGATTGAAGCGCTAAATGATCAGATGGATAGTTGACTGATGGAAGACCATCAGGGCCAATATCATTTTTAGCTGGCAGTTCCAAATAAGCAATGGGGGTGAAATTTTTTGACCGATAAAAAATATAATCAATTGTTCGAGATTCTTCTTTTTCATGCCTTTCTTCACGGGATTTAAATTTCCATGTTGTATAGGGTGGCTCTCTATTATTCATTAAAAGTCTATATGCACTATTTAAACCAGATTTTAATAATATATCATAAAATGGTTCATCAGTTTCACCGTTAAAATCTCCTGCAATAATAACATTTGTTCGTTCTGTATATTTTTTATTTAAAAATGCGATTAATGCATTTGCTTGATTTATGCGAGACGATGCAAATTGTTTTTTAGCTTTAAAATGTGTACCAATAAATACGATAGGACAAGCTATTGGTATATATTCTAATTCAAAAATTGAAAATACCTGAAAAAGAAAAGATTTAATTTTGTTATATTAAAACAATTCAATATAAATATATATGTATATACATACTTGTCGTCCAAATCGACCATCATTAGGTAGATCAGAATTACTGCGACTAGTTTCTCTAAATAGATTACTTTTATAACAGAGTAGAACACCGTCCGGACCTTTGAAATTGTCTGGATCATCTTTGAATGAGAGACATTTTGAATTTGGTTTTGGAGTAAAAAAACAGGTATATCTTCAACAAAAGAAAAAAGTTGATTAAACAAAAACAAAAAAACACATTCTTTTCTCTTATTTACCCATATTTAGGTAGTTGTTCTTTAAGAAAACAATCATATATATCCATTTCTTGCAATGAACATAAATCCGGTTGATGTACAAGTATTTGTTCTAGTATTCGCCATTTACGAGTTTCATACGCAACTGTTTCAGTCTTTACACGAATAAAATTACCTTCTGGATATGATAATGCTAAAAGAATATTACAATTGAATAATCAATCATTGTGTTGTTGTTATTATTTTAAAATGAAATACCTTGAGCAAGAATATTCCATTGTAATGTGTTTATCGTGTGATCGTTGGGTTTCAATGAATAATTACTAATGAACTTTCGTTTTACACTTGGTAGTGAAACATTCTGTTGAACCCTATAAAAAGAAAGAGAAGAGTATTTCTATAGTTTATTTAATTATTATAAATGTAATCTTACTCAGGAGGAATAGATAGATTGCATGGCGAAGCACACATCTCTTTGAAAATGTATAAAAATAAATAAATTCTATCTTCGAAAATTAATTTGACAAAAGCTAATCAGGTTTCGCACTTCGAACTATTTATTATACATAAAAACATTGCATTTTGTATTTCGTAAATTTAAATTGAACGCTGACTTGAATCTTTTAAAACAACTGTTGTACAAATATTGAATTATGTTATTTTTTTGGCGATGCTTAACTTCAAAATAGTTCTGAAGATAAAAAAAAAAGTGAGTCAATAACAACATGCGCACGTCAACCATTGCTACCATTTCTTATATGAGGTCGCCAGTTTCAAAGCGAACGGCTTAACTCTGAGTGACATTAATTGCTGTTACTCAACTACTCTTTATAAAAAAAAGAATTATTTCTGATTTTATACAGTTTATTACGCAAGCATGAAATAATGCAAATGATTCTGAATAATAAAGTAAACATTCGTCAGGATTAAACTGGAAATAATTGAGATTCATTTACGTCATAGTTCTTGTAATTTTCAAATAGTGACGTCAAAATAACTCATCTGCAAGATTGAAACACTCAGAAACTTGCCTTCTTGCTTTCGGTTTTATTTAAACATCATACAATCTCATTTTAACCGATGATTAATTTCAATATTATTTTGTAAACATACATTGACGAATAGCAAATTGTCTAATATTCTGCATATGTATATGAAATTTACTATTAGAAATTATAAAATAAAAATAGTTCAACTTTTGTTTACTGTTTGATGTCGGAAAGATATATATTTTTTCTTGTTTTTAGTTTCAATAATTATTTTATATACAAAAGAAATGCCATCGAATACCATACTTTCGTACTGTATAGCTTTCTGTAGATCTAACAATATCTGTCTTCCCTAACTCTGCTCAAAGTTATTATGTTAAATTAATCTATTATTCTAAATCTAGTTACTCTATCTAATCGACAAGTCGATAAATGTCTTTTTTTCATAGAAGATAGATTTCAATTATATCCGTATTGTTGTATATAAGTAATTTAAATTGTTATAAAATAAAGACGCTTTTGTCTGTCAACTGAATGATAAAATAAGAATCATCAATCATCATACTGATCGTTTTCTTTTATGCACTCATTCACTTTTCTACATCATTGTATGCTAACGAAAAAAAAATGTAAATAACAATGATATCGATTCATATATAAACTTATTGACTAGTAATACGTATCTTATTTTTTAATTCGACTGTTCGGAAAACGAATATTATGTTGCACATGAGTCAGCCAAAACCTTTGTAGTTGATTCTCTACTGTGTAGATTCAGTGAAATGAATGCTAAATTTTCAAAGGTCATTTTAACCTAGCGATTTCCCCAAGACAATAGTTCTAAACTGTGATATTATATTTATATCTGGCGGAATTAAATAATCCGCCTGTGGCAAGTTTTACAGTCTGGAAAAAAAGTTATATTGGTTATCATCTCAAGTCGCATGTTTTTGACAAGAATGGTTTGAAAAAATACATCAATTAGAATTATTTCATTGGCATCCTTATCATTAGGAATTAATTCCAGTAGAATTTTTAAATTAGAATCATTGAAAGTTCTTAGATTGATCTTTGTTTCGATTAAAAGCAAAATTTACAAACACATGTGTTTTAGTAGGTGACCCCAGTTATATTTTGTTTGTACGAAGTGTTGCAATCACCTTATTAATTAAAACAAACACAGGGCTTTGTTGTTTGAGATGGCTGAAAATAGACATGGTAATCTTTATGAAATGAACTTTCTGTAAATAAAACCTGTGGGTGAGACAACATAATCAGCTTACATATTTTATTACAGGATATTGTGTTCTCAAGAGAATATTTTCTACACGTATGAAATGAGAAAATAAATGGATGAGCATTCATAATATTTCATACATATTGCATTAGTTTAAACCTATTTCTGCGACTTTTCTTATTGAATTAATATTTCATTTTGTTTGATCTTTTTAATGATAAATTTTGGCTAATCAACGTAACACGATTGATTTTTAATTTTACATGAAAGATTTACACTAAATGATACTAAATATATAATAAGAATATGATGATGAAAATTTATTTTTAAAGCAATATGAAACTGACTGAAACAGATTGAAACAATATCCAAACTAAATATAGTCATGAAAAGATAAGCTATTAGTTGACGAGAAACAAATTTTTGAGAAGAAATTTTAAAAGTGAATTTTTCAGCTTAATACACTTTTCATGAATAAGAAAATACAAATTGTTGACTCATCTTCGCATTATGACGATGTTTTCTAATTATAAAACTATTTCGATCAGTTACTTGCTTTCACAAGACTAAATACTTAAATAAATAATGATTGTTTCAGTCTCAACTTGATTTCGATTTGGTTATTTAAAGCTTTCCCTTATGGACGACATTTTTATTTCCAAATTTCAATAGAAAGAACTTCACTTACTCTCAGAACTATACTAACTTGAAGTTGATGAAAGTCAATATCCGCTCGATGTTTCTATTGTCTAATTGTTCGAAATGATCGTATAATATTTAAAAAGCCCACGTTAAATAGAATTCTAAACAATGACAAGAGAAATCGAAATTTTGACCTTACACAAGAAAGTTATTTATTTTTAGCGATTCATTCATGGATGAAGATAAATCCTTCATGAAAATAATTTGCAATTCATTTCAGGTCAAAACAACATGTTTCTGTTTACATGAATGAATTCACTAATATTAATATCTTTACACTCTATCTGAAGATCAAATTGACTTTTTAATGAAGGTTTTTATGACGTTTGAAAGAGCGTAACACAGTGGCCATAAAAAGGTTCTTTTTTGGTAACAACAATCTTTGTAATAGACACAGAGTAGATTCGAAAATTATTCGCCCACATGTAATATGAATTTCTCGCACTATCACAAACGTTAATAACAACTTGCAGTGATCTTTTTGAAATGTACTCATTCGTTGATAAAAATAAAAATATAATCACTAGGTTTCAGTTTCTGGATTTTTGTAAATAAAATTCTAGTTAAATTATAAAGATTTATAGAGCAATAAAACTTCTCTAAAACATGAAACGAACTCGTAGGACTATTGAATATTTTCCGATCAAGATGAAACAATACCATAAGAGACACACAAAAAAAATCGAATGATCTATGATGTCGTCTGAAAACATCATTTTGATGGACCTATTTTTTCTTGATTGATAATTTTACAAACCATAACTAGCGTGTTTATTGTGACAAGTTAAAATTACGAAAATTAGAAGAATAACATTATGAATATTATTTCAAAATGACAATTCATGACAGAAGCTTTTCTTTTCTTAAACGCTATACTTTTCAAGTTTTCTTTCTTTGTCTATTAAACGATTTACTTTTACATATAGCTTGCTTACAGCAAGTTTTTATTTAAGTTTAAGGGGGGGGGGGGG
>OENM01000465.1:0-12085 GCA_900239745.1 Rotaria magnacalcarata | reverse complement strand
CTTTAATCTCCTATACACCCACACCCACAACTGAAAACCATTGAAGCGTAAAAAGTAGATGTCTATCTCAAAGTATTCACTATTAAATAATATGAACAGATCATACTTCCAAGTTTGTTCATCACTTATCAGATAGAGAAATAAATTCTCTATCGATTCATCACCGGTGTCATTATTCCAAAATTCTAGAATTTTCATAGAATTCCGAAATCATTCGAATTAATCAGAATATTCGAATTGTAGAATAATGAGAATCATTAGAATGATCTGAATAATCTGAATTATCAGAATTTTAGAGTAGTTAACTAGTCTGAAGTATGAAATTTTCAGCGTTTGAGAGAAATATATTTCTTGCGTTTGGAATAATGAGAATTTCAAGAAAAGTATAAAATTTAAGAGTGTCAAATTATTAAGAATACAACATTGTACTCGATTTGTTGATCGTGGTAACTTATAATCAAATATTGTGGGAATTTGTAGACCTGCAATAAAAAAAAGTCTACTATTCATGCAAATTCGCATAATAGATGGCATAAAACACACATGGAGAATTTATTGTTTTAAAACTGTATGCATGGATAATAACTTGTACATTAAACTAAATCAAATAGTACAGTTTTTTAATATTGCAGCTGTACAAATTCCCACAATATTTAATTATAAATTACCACAATCAACAAATCGAGTATAATTTTGTATTCTTAATAATTTGACATTCTTAAAGTTTATACTTATTTTGAAATTCTCATTATTACAAACTCGAGACGTATAGCTCTCTCAAACCCTAAAAATTTCACCCATCAGGCTAGTTTACTACTCTAAAATCTGATAATTCTAAAATTCTAATATTCTTATTATTCCGATAATGCCAATAATTCTAAAGTGCACGCAAGGCAAACGTCGAGTGAAATTTTTAATTTTCGTCTTTTGCACCTCAGGGTGTTGGTGTGGGTTTAAATAGTCTATGTCTATGCTTACACCCACAGCTACAGCCACATCCCAGACCACACCAAAAAAAACGCCTAATTTTCCTAAGAATAACAAACCTAACTTAAAAAATCACACTTACGAGTCATTTCCCCTATGTCGATGCCTGAGAACCCTGAAAACCCTTTGAAGACTCTTTAACAATCACATGGATATCTCGATAGTATCTCCATAGAATTCCTCATCGTTTTTGACCTAGTGGATGTTGTCTTGATTGTATTACTGGAGAAAATTCCAAAAATCCTGTACGTGGATCGCGCTTCTAGAGACCTTGACGGGCAATGCTTTAGGTCAAAAACAATTTTTAATATATTTTCTGATTCAGTTTTTCGAGCTGAACAAGAATATGTCCTTTTCCAGTCTCTAAGTAGATTCAGAAGTCCAGTAATTCAATTTTACGAAAATCATGCAAAAAAACAAGTTTTTTGAAAACCTGAAGTATTTTCGATTTTTCGAACCGAAGGAAGCATCGAAATATCTTAAAAACGTATATTCGTGATCGCCGTAAAATTCTCTATCAGATGAGATGCAAAAGACGAAAATTAAAAATTTCACTCGAAGTTCGCCTTGCGTGCACCTTAAAATTCTTGTTATTCTAATCATTCTAAAATTCCGATAATTCTAGTTATTGTGAAGTTCTCATTATTCTACAATTCGAATATTCTGATTAATTCGAATGATTTCAGAATTCTATGAAAATTCTAGAATCTTGGAATAAAGACAGGGCTCGTTATCTTTGAGAGATAAAATTTGGTGTTGAATTTTAGCAAATAGTTATTTGTCACATATATTTCAAAGAATTAAAATTTACAACAGAAGCTAGGCACATACCATTTTCTCACTGTGCGATATGGGATATTCCGAAGCATGAATAATGTACAAAAACCGAAATTATACAACAAAAAAAGCTGAACAAGAAAAGAAAACGGAATGTTGATTTATTTTATTCTCTTTAATCGAATGAAATTAATATTTGTTCATTTGATTGAATCGGTGGATGTACAGCATAGGGTTGTTGTATTTGAGTTGATGAAGTTGCAGCAGGCTGCATTGAAGCATGTGACAAAGCTAGATTAAAAATAAAATGTCATCTATTGCTAGCGAAAACTATTTTTGGCATTTATTTTTATTTTCATTCTATATACTTACGCTCCATCGAGAATGTACATGACGTTAATTGAGATGAAGGCATGGAATATTGATGATGTTGATAGTAGCCGGCAGATGGCGACGACTGAACATAGGGAATCTAATTTAAAAACAAAATAACAACTATTTCTTTCTCACAAGAAAAAGAAACTTTATACTTGATTCTGTTGTTCACGTTGTTGAGTATAAAATCGCTGTTGATCAAGACGTGCTTGCATTTCAGCTTCTTGCTCAACAAGACGTTGTAGATGTATTTGTCTTTGATATTCCAAATAAGCCTAATTAAAGTCATAATGTATACAAGTAATTTATGAATTTGCGTTTTTGTTTACTTGTTTCTTCTGACGCATATCATCAAGTTTAACAGCTAATTGTATTTGACGTTGTCTTTCACGCTCAAATACTTGATGTCTTTTATTTTCGAGATGCTCCTCACGTAATGCATTCAATGCTTCGCGTGCATCTTTTAATTGGCCTAGTTTATCTTGTAAACTTTCATAATAGGCTAAAAACAAATGATCATAGATTTTAGTATTCATTTTTATATTCTTAGAAAAATTTGAAACCTTGTCTATCATCAAGTGATTTCATAAAATAATGTAATTTAGGATGCATATGTTGAAGAATAAAAAACACAGATTGTACAGCTGTATCATTAGCAATATTGCGCCCACGTTGTTGATTACTCAACATGCGAAATTTAATATTATTTATATGTTCATTAGCAGAACTAATAAATGCATCAATGTCATCGTCACCGACCAAGTTATTTAATGGATCCTTAGATGATAGAGAAGAAAAAAACGCTATCCGCTGAATGTCTATTATCAACTGGCAAACATACTGTCTGAATTGTTGTTATGGTTCCAAGATCTCTTGGTACTTGACCTTCCCAATAATTTCGGTCTAAGTATTTGGCTAATTCACCGCCGACCGTTTTTTGTTCGTTATCATCCTGTTATAAAAAAGAAATACACACCAAGGTTATCACAAATCTTGATCTTTACGATTGTATAAACACATGTTTTAGATAAATTTTAACCTTCAGAAATTGATATTTAGTCTTGAGTAAATAGAACTTTTAATACCTGATCAGCCATTGGTGCTGAACCTAACGGTGTTGGAGGAAATTGAATATTTGACAATGCATATTGTTGTGTTAGTAATTTCTTTTGGCGTTCTTTTTCTTCAGCTTCGCTTTGTGATAACGATATCGCTAATTGAAGAGCATCTTCTTCATCCAGTTCAGCTTGACTTTTCCCTTTCGGTTTATTTGTTGTTGATACTGGTACGGACGATGGTGTTGATTGCATACTCCCAGTCCTTAAGGAAAAGAAAAGTATTCATCTTTGTTTAGATATCATATTAGAAAATTTACGTTGATAAACGATCATGACATGATTCACAAATCCGCACTTCATCGTCAATACCAAATTCTGGTAGTGTACTTGATTTAGATGAACCTAAACATTGTAAATATTTTTGAAAATAAAAATATCTCAAATATCATCAAACATACAAATTGAACAAAATGTTTCTCCACATGCTCGACAATGATGTTTACGAGTAAATGCTGAAAATACTGTACGACAACGAAAACAAGAATCACGATCAGTCCTAAAGAATTAAATTTTTGTTTTTGAGAAATAAAACTAGTAAAATAAATAAATATAAACCATGTAGGTGGAACTCGGGTGGCAAACATTGTTTGTTTTCTTTTTAGTTTTTTTTTTTACAATAATAAGAATAGTTCGATGACACAAGGTTTAAATAGTTAAGATAAAAAAAAATATCGAAATGCTTATATACACGTCATTGACAAAAGAAATTGACAATAAAGTGAGTCAAAAGCAACGTGACGTACAAAAAAAACATTGTTTTGTCATTGGTTAAATTCTTTCGCCAATAAAATATGCTAAATAACACATGACTCATCATCGACGGAGACTGTTCGATTCTCCCATTTACAACAACGATTAAATGTTGAGGTGTACCAGCTCGTCCCATCCATACGAATCCAATAATCATATATATTGCACGTGATTATTAACTTATAAATATAAGTCTGTTTGTAGCTTGATTGAAATCAACGAGTAAAATTTATTATTTTCAATATACACCATGAGTTTAATGCCTAGTGATGAAGTAGCTTTGTTAAATGATGGTCGTTATAAAAATTTTATTGCCAACTTAGAAAGAGTTCTGAAACAATTCGAATATTCATCAGAATGGGCTGATCTCATAACTAATCTGGTCAAAGTAAAAAAGGTGAGAAGAACAAAAAAAAAAAACTTATGACCTTTTGTTTATTTATTTGTTCGTTCATTAATTCTTATGTATAGACTATTGAAAGCTATCCTAAATTTTTATCAATACCTAAACGTATAACATTATCAAAACGTCTTGCACAATGTCTTCATCCAGCATTACCATCTGGTGTTCATTTGAAAACGCTGGAAGTATATGAAACTATATTTCGTATGATCGGAAAACGAAATTTACAACGAGATATTATCATATACTCATGTGGTTTATTTCCACTATTGCCAGCAGCAGCATTACCTGTTAAACCTGTTCTACTAACATTGTATGAAACATATTTTCTACCACTAGATGAAGCACTCAATCCGATTCTAACTGGCTTTTTACTTGGATTATTTCCAGCATTAGAAGAAGGCGCAGATTATTATGATAGAATTTACGCATTACTTGATAATCTTTCAAATCGAATTGATAAATTTTATTTTTATACTTGTATATGGTCAGCCACAAATTTAGTTGCCGCAGCAAGACATTCAGCATTGACATTTATATTAAATCATTTTGATAAAAGAAAAACTATGGAAGATCAACTTTATTTAATGGGTTCATCTGTTGAAACGATGGTAAATAAAATGTTCGAATAGGAACAATCTTATTATATTTTGTTTTCATTTAATTACATTCAGGTATCCGCTGTATGTATATGTCTGCAAGATCGTGAACAATCATTAGTTCAACGTTCTATACTTGATTTTCTTCTTGTATGTTTACCAATGCACAATAAACAATTAACTAAAATTGATCTGATGAAAATAATAATGGTCGCCTTGCATGTACTATTAAAACGTGATATGTCATTAAATCGACGTATATATGCATGGTTTCTTGGCACAGAACAATCACCTCTTGATAATACAACTCAACAACAGCAGAATATAAATGAAATACATTCATCGACAACCTCATTAGCTGTAACAAATGATCCATTCGATTCATCGTCCTATTTTATTCAATATACTAAAGAAAATTTAATTCAATCTCTCTTACATGCCCTCGAAACAATATCCTCTAATACATTATCAACAACACTGAAATCAAAGCAAATGATACCCGATGAAAATAGTGCATCACTAGCAAGTATTGCTGAATCAATGGCATCGACATGGACATTGATAAAATTAATACGAGTGCTTATTATTCTCGGTATGACTAAATATATATATTCATTCTTGTTGAATTTTAAATGATTTTCTTTCATCGAAACGAATAGATTAAAAGATTCAAGTTTAAAGTCATTGCACTATAATGTTAGAATACCACGGGGATTAATATTTTTAAGACTTGCATATATCCTTCTATCTTACATAATAAATACTAATGGATAGGTATTGTTATTTCCTTGCAGATAAAAATCAAATTCTATAGGATCCTAAGACGAGAAGAAGAAAATAAACTGAATACTAACATTTTATTGATATACTCTAATTGACTTGTGTGACAGTCAACAGTTAGTTAATAAATACAGAAATTTTACAACAATTCTTGATATCCAATCATATTACCCTTCTCATCTTCTAATAGTGCGTGCTCGAATCGGACAAATATAACTAAACAATATTAGTTACGAAACAGGCATGTTTTTTGTCCTTGTCTAGCCTTGTACACCATTATAGAGTATAGTTTACATTCCAATAACAACTATGCGTGTAACAGAAGGAGAAAAGAATGTCTTTAATACATTAACCGTCCTAGTTTCTTATCAAATAGTTGACATTTTGTTTTGTAAGGATCGAATTCCCTGAATAGTACACTCAAAATATCATAATGACCATAACACTTATACTATTTGCCGTACTTCAAAGGCCAAATCGTTACATCAAATTTTTTCCTAAAAAAAAAGAGCAAACCATTTTCATATTTTATTTAGTTGATAAACCTGATGTTGGTCCAAACATAATCGAATATGTTCTAATGAGTTATCTATTAGTTGTCTATCATCAGATTTATTTACCAGCTAAACAATTGACATCAATAAATACTCAACAAGAGAATCATCGTTCTGAAACATTGAAAACATTGAATATGCTTCTTGATACATTTGAACCGTATTTTATATGGGAATTTCTAACGAAAAATTTTGATATAATTGTAACTGAACAACACGATCAAATGATAATGACTGCAGGATCTACAATAGAACAATTGTGTGGAATAATAAATATGCTACTTGATACTGCTGCATTAGATTCCTCGACTGATATTCAATCTGAGCATTTACCGGAAATGCTCTATCATCTTATAAAAACCATGAATAATAATATTAGTAAATTTACAGCAGATCAATTAACATTGTGTGTTGAAGTTTTATTAAAAATTTTAAAGAAAGTTGTACCAACAAATTCAACACATCGTCTATCGATGTTTCATCGTACAACAAGTGGCGATATATTATCATTGTCCGAACGAAATCAATCAGTATTGAATCTTTTTGACGAAAATTTAACTGATAGTGATTATGATGATGATGATGATGACGATGAAGGTGGCGATGATGACGATGATTATTATACGGAAACAAATCCTGAACAAACATCTTATACTGATAATGACAATTCAACTGATACAAATAATCAATTTACATCTACATCTACTACAAATGAATTAGAAGAATCTATAGTAATAAATGAACAACAGTCTTTACATGATATTGAGCGTCTTCTTCGTCATATGGTACGTAAAGTTGAAAAACAGATAAACAAAGTAAATGATGAAAATAAAAAACTATTAAATCAACAACCAAAACCAGCAGTATTAACTAAAACAATGTTACAATCAATGAATCATTTAGAAAAATCAATTACATTATATAAAATATTTTTCCATCGGTTTATAATAACATTCTTAATTGATAATAACAGAACAACGATGTATGAAAAATTTCAAAATATTCATTCAATAACACAAAAAAAGACAAATGAAAATATTTTAGCTCTTTTTAATCATTATCAAACACAAAATGAATTTCAGTTAAAATTAAATGACAACGTCGATTATTATAAACGTGCATTTGATGATTGTTGTAAATTACTTATTGAGTTTTGTTGTTTTCAAAGGCAATCCTCAATAACAGATCAATCAACACTGTCAAAAGGTAATTAATTATTAAGCACTTTCTTTCTTTCTTCGACTTTTTATTGATGAGAAATTCTTTTATTGCACCGAACGTCACTTTGCTATTAATGAATCCTTGTTTCCTTTTTCTGTTGTTTCTATCGTAGACAACAAATAAGGGGCGTAGATTGAATAAGACTAATTCATTTTCTTTTTGTCTGCCTTCTCTCTGATTCACATTGGATAGGCCGGCCTATCGATAATACAGCTGTCGTTGCTTTTCCACCAGAGTAAATTCAAAAGATTAATACCTATCGACTCGTACAATGGTCAATAGACATCGATTTACATAAGGCTTTGTTCATTCGCAATGATAAGAAGAGTTAAGTATTTAACATTGATGAATATAAATGCTTTGATAACCTTCTTACGGTCGATCGTTGATACCGTGTTTAAATATATACTATAGACTTGAGATTAACACACGATGATGGACTCTGAAAAATCATTTTTTTTCTTCGCCTTCTCCTTTTTCAATGCAAGGCTTAACATATGAAACGCCCTTTCTCACGCCATCAAATATAAAATTGAATTTCGAACACAATAGTGTGATTGTTAAGCTGATGGGTGTGCATGAATTGTTCTAGTCGAGTTGAAAAGAAATAATAGTAGCAATCAAGTCATATTTGCTCGTCAGAAAGATGTTATTTTGTTCTAATTACGTATACATATCGTAATCACAAGTAGCTCTTCAGAGTTCGGACACACATATTAAAATATACGAAGTTTCGTAATATACCATAATTGCGATGAACCCTCGTTCATTATGTTTCAAAAGCGAAAAATTGTCTATTGAATAATTTTGTCCAATTGAATTTATGCTACTCGTGTATTATTTAATAACGAGTAATGTTTATGTGTTATGCTAGTTAAACCAAGCAGAAAATATCGTGTCCAATTGAACTAATAAAAACATCGATGAATGTCAGGAATTAACAGAATTCGGATGCATTTATTACCAATAGCCTTGGGCAAAAGAAAAACTATTATTAGAGATAACATAGAAAGAGTTAAATTTATAATAGAAACAATATTTGGATTTATTTTCTTATCAGTCATGAAACTATCTATGGAATTTACTATAAAATGTAAGAAATTCATAAATAAATGAGTATGCATAGGAGCAGTAAAAAATGTTTCTCCTATGTTCTTCTTAAAAATTATTAATTCATCAACAGAAAGGAAACTTATACATTACCCTCCAATAATCATTGTATATATATATTAGTAAGGATAAAAGTAACAGATTTGCTGTATTCTTCTTCGTTATAGTTTCTATGAATTTAATTTGAATGCATAATATATTATTGAAAAGTATTTAGAAAAAACAAAATACCATCCTAAGAATAACATGCATATTTTCTTATCTCTATCGTATTCTACAAAATAATCGACTGCAATTATGCATAATTGTAGATTGTCACTTTGAAATATCATGAAAACATTAATAATAAATAACATATTTCGGTTTGAAACAAATATTTACAGGATAACTAGACACATCAACCGGACCTGGAAGTTTGGTTTGGAGATTATGACTTTCTTTTTTATTAGTCAATTAACAAAAGACAGTGGAAGTCGACTAAAAGAAACGATTTCAGAATTGATTTATGCAATGCAATAAATGAGCCGAGAAACTGAATACTCGTGGGCACACTAAAAAGCAGTCAACTATGCTTAAAAAACTAATCAAATTTGAGTTTAAACGAATCTTCGAGTATTTCCGTTATATTCCTCAAATAGTACAACAGGCGCTTCAGCCGATTGAGTACTTTGATAGAGTTTGAATTTACTGTATTTTTAATAATAAGATCTGTTGCTAACACGATTAATTTCTTTTATTTTATTTTTTAAGGTAAAACTGATTTTGATGATTGGTCTATTGATTTATGTGTTCTATCCGTGTGCGAAAGTGGTCATTTCTTTATTCAAACAACCGCTATATCTGTTTTAATTGAATTACTTGGTTATACATTGTATATTTGCAATCCGAAATCTGATAAATACTCAAATGAAATAACCACTGGAACTAATCTCACACTTCCAGAAAATGTCTCAATTATCCCATCCTTCAATCAAGAACAAGTATCATTACTAATAAACGAAACACTTTTCTTTCAACATATTACTGCCTATCTATGGGAACATTTAAGTGATAAATACGAACGACAATTAAATTTAAAGGCATCACGTATATTATCGATGCTTCATTCTATGTTGCCCAATGGTGATTGTGAAGATTTAATTTGCAATCAATTATCATCGACACATATAAAACAATATGAAAATGAATGTATTATAATTGATGCATATAAACGTTTTTTTAAATTATGGAATTCAACACGTGATATATCTATTATAACATATGGACATTTAAGTAAAACATTTGAACGATGTTTACTTATTATTTTAAGTATTCTTAATGAATCAAATAATCGTTGTTTAAGATCAATGGTACAGCAATGGACGTTTGACTGTTTTATTAATGGTGAGTGTAAATGAAGTTTTTGTAAAAATTTTATTGATTTTAATTTCTAGGAGATATGTATCGAATATTTGATATTATTCTCATAATGTTATTGCATCCCGATACAGCACGTATTAGTGTACAAAAACTTCATCCTGTCGCTCATAGAGAATACTTTCATACTCGATTATTTAATTCTATTGATCAATCATCAAATAATCCAAATTTTCAAGCACAAGAAAGTAATATTAGTAATGATACAGATGATACAAGTGTTGGCGATATCAATGAAATAACGTTCTCAGTATTAATTGATGATAGAAATCATGATGATTATGTTGGCGCCGATGATGATGATGACGATGAAAATTTCGATGATGACGACGATGAACAAGAAGAAAGTGATGATGAAAAACGAGTATGTTTTGAAAAAAAGAAAATTTATTGTGCTTTAAAAGTAAAACCTGACAAACCTTATTTCGGAAAGTAGACATATCGGAAGTCAATAGCATTAAAATTTAGTATTTTAGTTAGAAAGAATATTCAATCATCATCTCATTGTTTCCAGCGGTAAACAGTTTGATCTAACTGAATAAATAAGAAGGATTTCCGTTTCAAATAATAAAGTTTAATTTTTACCGATTCCGGAAGAACACCGATTCGAATACTGTTTTAGTTCGTTTAAAAGCATCAACTTCACATTTATCACTATCTGCATGAAATACAAGATAGGCTCGATTGTATCTGTAGTAAACTATTGTCACATTTTCTTTAGTCTGCTTTAATTAACTATCTACAATGGATGCTTCTGGTCTATCAATATTTTCAAGCATATTTTCGTACATCCAGGAGTGACCTCGTTTTTTTTCCTGTCAAAGGCTATAATAGAGACCGTTGATTGTTCACTTTTGGTGACTTCGAGATACTTCTGCATAGAACTGATTTTATGACGTGTGAATTTCTTCTCATGAAACTCTAACGTTAAGCTACAGTCGAAGTCAAAAGAAGAAGTATCTATCTAACGGGTGGGCCATAAAGAATTACACTACTTTGTTTTCATCATAACTCAGTCAGTTTTGATGCTATTGGCTAAAACATTGTTTCAAAAAGATTCGCCATTCAATTCTCTACAAAACCATATGTAAATGATTTTTGTAAACTACCAAACGGCTAAGTTCTAAAACGAAGAGAACAGGTTTCGAAAATGTTCAACTTTCAAGCTCAAAATGCATTAATATTTGGAGTACGTTTCGACAATTTATACGCAGGCTTAAATTGCGGGAGAAACATTTTCTAGCATTTTCAAATACGCTTTTTTCGATATCCTTGAAAAGATTTTCTTTCAAAGTGACCTTCACGTATTAAGTCGATATTTTTCGACAACTCGTCCGAAACGTCTCAATTGGGGTTTTCACGAAAACCAATCGCAAGCAAAACTTTGAATGACTCGAACGAGTGTGCAGAGATATAGTCTAGTATGTTGAAGTTTAAAGAAAAAAAATTCGTCAAAAAAGAACGTTTTCTTACTAAATTGCATGCGTTTTCGTGCAACCAGCTAAACATGAAATGAAAGTTGAGTTTTTCCAAAAAAGTGAAAAAATTTATCATGACGTTTTTACACTTTTTTTAATCAAGAAAATTTTCAAAGACATGAATCTTGTCTAGAATTTAATGCTCTTTAAGATGGTCGTCTTGGTTCCTTCGTAGCTCTTTCATAGAAAGCAAATTTGAGAAAAAACGGTTTTTAAGCTAGAAAGTTAAACATTTTCGAAACGTGTTCTCTTCGTTTTAGAACTTAGCCGTTTGGTAGTTTACAAAAATCATTTATATATGGTTTTGTAGAGAATTGAATGGCGAACTTTTTTGAAAAACGTTTTGGTCAATAGCATCAAAACTGATTGACGAGGGAACCGCCCGAAGTGATCCACCGCTTTTGAGCTCATACTTTGAGCATAAGTAGGGGACCCCGAAACTAGAATAACCCTATGAGGATTTGGGCCCATGCACCTATGAGGCTGAGTTATAGTCGTTTTACTGGATTTTTGCCCT
>OENM01000464.1:26409-72394 GCA_900239745.1 Rotaria magnacalcarata | reverse complement strand
ACACCCACGCCAACACCCACACCCACACACCCACACTCCACACCCACACCCACCCTACAACATCATTGTACACTGTACGTTTTTTATTTTTATCTCCTCGAAGACATGTTCTTTTCATAATTAGCTTTTTCAACTTGTCAACCTTTTCATAAGGGCAATAAACTACTTATGTTAAAAAAAAAAGAACGACTAAGAATGGAAGTAGCATTTGATATTTTAGCAAACATGATTAGAGCATCTAAAGGAAGAATAGAGAAATATCTCACGTTGATAAAAAAAGAGAACGAGATTGTAATGTTGATATATAAAAGACTTACATGGCTCGTTGGCTTGAGTAGAAGTCTTCATTGACCATCGAATTATTTTACCGAAATTTTGACAATAACCGATTAATGCTGAATCAGATAAATTATTGAATTGAGTAATAACGACGGTTGATTCACAATCAAAAAGCATATCTATGAATTAGAAAAAGGAAAATATAGTCACATTGTTTAAGTCCTGCAAAAATATTTGTCTCTTTTAGTTTTATTGATAAAACTGAAATTTGAATTAACAAGATGAACGATTTGCTCTCGTTTTTTTTTCTCCAGAGTATCAATTATTGATTGTTACCGGCATCTCTAAGTTTCAAAAGTTCTAATACTTTCAAATATTGTATGGAATACAAATCGATCGAAGTAGGTTGAATTTATAAGAAAGTTAATGCTTAACTGTATTGATCTTGATAAATCACTCTTTCACTTCCTCTTTTCTTCTCATTCTCTCTATTGTTCTTTCGTATTTAACCTTGTCATTGATATGCGATAGATGCATCCGGTAGATAACATGAAGCAGCGAAAGCAAAAAAAAAGAATATCATTAACAATAAGGAGCTCCTTCAATTTATCGTTACATAACAGTGTGGGAAATCAAGGGGTGGTGCGACTACGGGAAGGATGAGATGTGTTCTCCCTCCATCTTTGTGAATTTCGTTTTTTTGCTCGATGATTTTCATAAGAAAAATTATTTGAAGCTAACAGCAACGAATTCTATTGAGATAATCAAGAGCTACAAGCTGAAAAACATGCTATTTCTATATCGATCGTTTTGGTGAATCTCTTTTCGTTTTACTTAAACCGATACATTTCATATCAATTCCTTTCCACCTTACCAAAAAAAAAAGGAAAGAAATAAGCTAATGTTCACACTAATTATCGTGATACTATATCATTCATTTATCATCCGCTTATCTAATTGACAGTACAATCAGCAAAAAAAAATCATGATCTGTTTTCTTTCTTTTTTCACCATCTCAATTAGATCAAATTCACAACTTTCAATGACTAATGATGTCTAGTGGTGAAATATTTATCGGTAATAAAAAGTAACTGATCGTTTTCTAAGAATGATGCTATCCAGATATCAATGAATTTCTTCTTTGAATGGATGTATGTGTCATTTCGACATTGTAGCGGTCACGGATAGTTTGCCGCTATGGTGGATTCTTGATGTTAGAAATAGGGGTGTATAGCAAGTGACGACAAATTATAGTCAATCGAGAGTGTTGATTGGTCAACTTGTATAGATTATTGCTCGGTATAAACATTTTTTTCAGAAAAAAACGCAGTTCGATGGAGAAAAATTTTCTCTATGAATTGTTTAAAAAATTAAAACTTCGGTCTATTCCATTTTTTCAAGAAAACGTCGTAAAAAGCGCATGTAATATTGATTCGCTTCACGGAGAAATACTGTTTTTACTCTGCCGACGTACTTTTAGTTTATATATTGCTAAGATTAGTTTTGTTTCGAATTGTGCTGTTAAACTGATCGAAAAACAATCACCTGCAATAATAATATACGAATTCATTTATGGCCAACAAGCCAAACATTAATTTGGTTCATTACCTTATCTTTTAATAATCTTGAAATATTTAGATGAAGTATGTACAATTATTTACTGTTATTTTCTTTTTTTCTCCATATCATCGATTCTCTCTTTCAACTTTTATCTAGCTGCAGATAGAATATAATCAATGCGGATGTATGTATTTGATAAGAATTCGCAATGGCAATGAAATGATAGAAAGAAAATTTTTACGATTGAAATAATTTCACCTAATCTACATCATATACTTTTTATGGATCAACTGATAGATATCACTTGAAATTTCAAGCGTTACTCATCGTTTACTTCAATAAATTAGGCAATCTTTTTAATTACGAATATGAATACATTGTATATGATGGTGTGCAGCATTCATTGGAATAACGTACGAAAAAAAAACAAGAGAATCGATGATGATGATGAGTCATGGTTTTATTTTTCATTCGTTTCAATGGTCTACGGTGCAATTTGCACTTGCTATGAAAGTCTATAGTGATTAAGAAGATGTAATAATAAGCATAGTCACCTACGAAAAGATGATTACATAACAGTGGAATTGAAGAGATGCAACATCGACTAATTCCATCTGTAAAATAATCAATATAACAGTAAATATAAGGATGTACATTAACCAATACTTCGCGTCGGCATACTTGTCAATTGTAGTAATAGAGAAAGTGAATGTTATTGTTTTTTGCATATAGACCATTAGCTCGTTAATAGAGATCAGCGCTATCAATAAATTTTGAAATATAACTGAGTTTTTCCATAGTTCGTATACATCGGAGTAACGGCAACATTAAATTATCATAATGATCTGATGGTGACTGAGGTCAAGAAACATATTGTCAAATTAAGTAGACTATTTTAGAGAAGAAAAAACAGATAAAACAACAATGTTTTCAATGATGAAGCTTCAATAAAATCAATATTAACAATAAAAGTTGTTATTTCATTGAAACGACCTTCAAGTATACGCAAACAATCGTCTATTGGATGTACATTAACATTTAATTCGATTAGAATCCGTGATGAATAGTTGGTCGTAAGATAGGTGAATCATCTTGAGAGAAAAATTTAAAGGATATTTTATAAAATTTAAAATTAATTTGTTAAGTTTAAGATAGTCACAAGAAAAAAGACTCTATTCCATTGACGATGGTTCAAGAAGAAAATACTTAATATTGTGATTAACTGGAGGTAATATACATCAACAAAATTTATCAAGCATAACACTGGGTAAGAACCATCGTTCACCTCATGATGTTTTAGTTGTCAAATCAGTGAAGATTGTTTCATGTATCAATCGATCTAATCGTTTGTTAACGCTCTCAATTATGAATATAAAACATCAACATTTGTGAATGTATTAAAAATTCCAATCAGCATGTCACTATATTCTAGAGTTTAATCAATAAAGATTCTCAATTCGATTTCTTTAAATGAAAATAATACATTTAAAAGCTTATTATACGCTTCATATTGTGTTATGAATTACTTATCTTCTGAAATGAAATAAAACAGAATATGAAAATATTCTAGGAAAAAATTATGAAACTAATTTATTTATATTTGATAAAAAGTTAATAGTTGTGTAATTGTATTTAACAGAGAACTCGAAATGTTTTATTTGACTAGATCGAATTTGGCAAAAATAAATATTGGCAAACGTCTATATGTCAGTTTGTTGCTTTAATCATTAGCGATTTATTATTAATTTCAGCTATTGATAATAAAATCATGTGAGATGAAAAATATTGAATGATTTTATAGAAAAAAGAAATTCTCACTCGTTGATTATTGAAAGAATACAAAAAGACATGTTGCAGTTAACATGGGAATTGTAGTTAAAAGAGAATCCCCAGATTAACTTAAAAATTGTTAAACCTTTGATCAACGATGCATCAACTTTCATTTAAATCATCGTGCATGAATAATAATGTGATATTAAATAGATTTGATAAGATATATTAATGTACAATTTCTTTTTGTTGCACTAATACGAGACAAAGCAAAGAATTTATTTTGTATTTTTCCTCGATACTATGCTTTGCCCGTATGACAGTTGAAAGAAAAAAATTTTGATAAAATGTAAGAGTATTATTCTAAGCTATCATGATGTTATAGTCTAACTTCTATTTATTCAACCAAAAAAATATTATTTCTGTATATTAAAAAAATACTTATTGTTCAATGTAATTATTGCAATATCCCCATCAACATCGACACAGAACTTGACTTGTGCTTATTTTATCAAATTAATGTCAACGCGAGTATTTCGCTAGATGTTTTTACCAAATAGAAAAATCGTCAATCGAATTTGAGGCGTTCGCAATGATGTTAGGTACTCGCAGTGATACTGACAACTTGTTGACCTGTGATCACAATGGCTTATTCAATTATTCAGATGTCATATATGAAGCATTCAGTTGTTTTAATCAGGTTTTAGAGGATACTGATGAAAGAGAAAAATTAAACCTTCAAGATCTCCCATGTAATAAAAACTGCATGAAAATCGGCAGTTAACCGCGGTTTTACCGGTCCGGTTACAGGCTTCCACATCAGTGTAATTTACCGCAGGAAGGATAAATACTGCGGTTTACCGCAAAAAAAATGATCCGGTATTCACAACATGGGCTATCATTTGACTGCGAATTCACTGATACGCCTAGTGCATCATGTATGATTCCGACAGCAGTTAAGGAAAGAGTAACTCACGGTCAATGGTTAGATTATGATCAATTTGCTACAGATCCACGATATTATGTACTTCTGGTACGCGAGGAAACGAAAAGAATCCACACCCTCAAGATAGTTGACCAGGCAGGTTCTTCTATCGAATGCTAAGTGATTGATAAGATTTCAATCGATTTTTTTGTGAAAATCCAATTCTTACTTAGAAAATTGCTAATAATTTGTGCAAGGAATTTTTTCAATTAGTTTAGTAACTTTAGCCGATTTTAATTGGATTATCGTGTAAAAAATTGGAGACTAGGTAGAAAACATGAAATTCTTACAATAATGTGTAAAATGATATTGTATTTTCAGAATTTTTTGAAATAATTTCTATCTAAATAAAATTCAAATAGAAGTTTGCATTAGTCAGAAATTACTGTGTTGAACGTTGAAGTGATATAGAATGGCATGGTACATTCAGCTCGGTAAGCTGATCGGTATGTAAACTGAAAGTCTAGAGATCGATACTCTATGTGTTCATTTCTCTTATATTCTATTTAGAAAATCCTGCAAAGATCCTACCAAGAAACTGATAACATGCGCAATGAAATCTAGTTAAGTCCTACAAAGATCTTGTGAAGAAATTTGATAATATGTTCGAGTTGACCCAGTCAAATCCTGAAAGATACCATCAGAAATCCTTTTTTCCAATTTTGAATTATTGAAATCCTGAAAGGATCCTACACTTTCGTGGCTACACATTTCTTTAAGGAATCATCGATTTCCTGGCTCAATCTTGATTGAAAAAACAATGGTGAACTTGTCAGAACCCTTGAAAATCTTGATTTGAATCCTGTCAGGATCCTAGGAAATCTTGTTTTGAATCCTGATAAGATCCTAAAACTCCGTGGCTACACACTTCTTTCAGGAATCATCAATTTCCTGGTTGAATCCTGATTCAAAAACAATGGTGAACCTGTCAGGATCCTAAATTTCCGTGGCTACACACTTCTTTCAGGATTTAGTCGGTTCCTCAGGAAAAAATAGCGAATCCTTGCAAGATCCTGACTATATCTGTTAAGGATCTGGCGCTGAAACATCAAATATTTTCCCTAGGGGTAGCACAGTAATACGGCACCGTAAACGGGACTGAATTTTCATGGTTTACGGCTGTTTGTGCTTCGTACTCTCATGATAATACGGTCTGTATTACTGCGCCAGATATTACGGCAAGCTTTCGCCCGTAAAATAGTCGTAGAGTAACCGTAAACGGCCGCATACGGACCATACTGTTCGACATGGGTACATCAAAAAGTCAAAGAATATGTTTTCTTTAATAAAAATAGATTGACGGTCTAATTTTGTGTGCTAGTAACTGTATTGAATCGATAAATATTTTTATTTTTTTGGATTGAGAAAAAGTTCGATACTATTTCGAATTGTATAATATAGCATTTAGACATAGCTATATATACGAGCAGTATGAATAATTCAGTCACCAAAAGATAAATATAATCATAGAAAAAAATAGCTTGTCACGTATGTAGACCCCCTACATCAAATCAAATGATTTATCACATGTTTCATCTTTTTTAACTAATGAATAGTCGTAGTTTTGTACAAAAATCAAGTGATATGCGCAATAAGGGCTTAAATACACTCATTCACCTTTATCGAACCAAGAAAAACGATTAAAAATTTACTTAGGCCAACGTATCTGAGATTTATTTAATTGCTTAGGTTACATCTTGACAAAAGTCACTGAAAATAACTCAATAGTATGCTTTGAGAAAATACAAATATTGACTAAAGGAATATTTTCGTTACTTGAAACCAAAAGTATAAATATCATTGCACAAACTTTGACATTCATATTATAACAACGTCGGACTAAAAAAAATGCACTCTTTTACTATTTTGATTCTTTGGTTGGTGGCTACTTTAACATTATCAAAAGTAATCTCACGTCCAGGATGTGGCCCAGTATGTACTATGTACTGTGAATATGGCAATGTTATGGATAGCGATGGTTGCCCAATATGTCAATGCAAAGAAAGTCCATGCAAAGATGAACAACGTCCACTTGAAGGATATTTTTGTAGCAGTGGTCCTAGCTATCGTGAGTGTCCATCGACACATCATTGCTTGATTGGTCCTAACGATGACTTTGCTGTATGTTGTCCTCGTCGATAATAAAAGCAAGGTCTCTGTTGAAGACCATCAGAAAGAATATACTTCAGTATTATTTAATGTAGCATTCGAATTGCTTGAAGAAAAAATGACGCATTCTATAGCTTTTGCAATTTAACCACATAATTTTAACTGCTTAAATAAAATAGCCCATATAATCAGTTCATTGGTGAATATACTGCGTTTCCCATTGAACTTTCTTAAAACTATTTCTTAAGTTTACTTGAATTGAATCGGACTGAAGAGTGATTTGCAAAATAATAGTCAAGTATCAAAAATTTTGAAAAAAAGACCCATTTCTATTTTTGAGGAAAAAAAATCTTTATTTGCTCTACAATGATTGACTTTTGAAGTTGAAACTCGACTAATGTCACAAGCATATATATCTTGAAATAATATGCATTTGAACGAGCAAACATCTGATGAACTAAAATCCATTTAATTTAATTGGTCAAAACAATCAAAAGTGAATTTATTCTCGTTACCATCATTGTCGGAATTGATATTTCAACGATTGATAATAAGAAAATGTAAAAAACAAAGAAATAGTCATCATTAAATTAAACTATTAATTGATTATATAGCTTTACAAGTTCCTTTACTGCTTTTGGCTTTGTGTCTTTATCATTGTTATTTTTTTGAAAAGCAGGAATGGACACAGGCGACTTGTTATGAACCTTTTCTGGTTCTACTATTTGTGGTGTTTGTATTACTTCGGCATAAACGACTTCTGTTAACAGAGGACTTTCTAAACTTTGATCTTCAATATCTGCTAATATTTTTTCTTCTTGTTTATTCGCTGAAACATCGAGAGGTATATCAGAAATATTTGAATCACATTCAGAATGAATAGATGGGGGATCATTTCTATCGTCAGACGTTTCATTCAATATTGGTTCCTAGAAAAAAATGACATAGTATAAAATATGAGAAATCTATCCATACCTTTTGTAAATGATTTCCTGGAATCCATGTCAAAATTTGCTCACTATTTACTCGTCGTCCATACCACCATCCACCGCAAGTTTTATCGCGTATTTCAATACAATCACCGCGTCGAAACGATAAAAAATCTTCCGTATTACCCGAATAATCACTATGTGCGTAATATAACTCGAACTTTGCGTCATTGTTTGGTTCTTTGCTATACTCATAGTCATCGTCATCATCATCCTAGGTCACATAAATAGCAAGTAGAGAAATAAATTGAAATTATTTCTTTTGTACCCAATCCGAATCATCAGAGTCATCTAATTCTTTTATTTTAGCATTAACAGCAGATGTATTGGCTAAAAATATTCGAAATTCTACAGTAGATTAATTATTAATCGGTTTAGCTTATAATTGTTTCATTAAAAATTTTAATATAAAAAAATCATTACAATTAATATTTACTTGTAGAATTCTCTGAAGTGTGTAACATTTCCCACGGTGTTAGATATGCTGATGGAAACAGACCCGTATTATTATTAAATCTATATGAAAACGATTTTCGTTCTCTTGATGACGAAAAACAAAACACAGAATCTTACTCAACACGCCACCAACCTAACAAAGATTTTTCAATCACTATTACACATGAATCTTTAAGTAATGAAATTTCATCCGTCATTATTGCGTCGTATGATTCATTAACAACATATTTTGTAACTGAAAATAGAATAAATATAAGTCTTTTCTAAAATATTTTCATTACTACTGATTGATTTATTGAAAGATTCTTCTTGATGATTATCTTGATGTAACTCAGTTGGTACTAAAAACGTGGCTGGTACATATCCTTTTTGATTACCCTTGTTAACAAGCCACCAACCTTAACAAGAGAACTAAGTTATTGTTATTTTTTATCCGTTCATATATATTAAACAAACCGTTGTCAGTATTGTCAAGTACTTCAACAATATCATTTTGTTTTAGTGACATTTCATTTTTGTCGTCTGCATTGAAATCTTGTATACATCGAAAAGTCACCGATTTCGTTAAGTTACTTATATCTATTGAGCTTTTTCTTATTAATTTACTCTCATCCACATTTAGTTGTATAGGTTTTTCTTCATCAGTTTTTGATGGGCGAAAAAATTCAAGTATTGGACGAGATCGAGTAATGCGTTCAGGTAATGAAAATAATTTCTACAGAGTAGTTTGTTTTCATAAATATTTTTATTTAGTGTAACAATAACAGCTGAAGTAAATACCTGACAATATTCATCAAGAGTTGTTTTTCGTTCCGTAGCAATTTGATGTATTTGACTTCGACCGAGTATAATTTTACCTTGACAAGATTCATAAATCATTTTAGATAGATCTACGTCATTTTTTCTTACCAGGAAGATAAGGAATACGATGATTTGATCTTAATCCTGTCGCAGCTAAAAGATTCAATATTCTACACTAAAATTTATTTATCGATTTGTCTATCTCGTCCATCATATATAAAGCTTTTTACTTGAAGATCGAAAAATTGGTTATAACGCCGATAGATAGTAAATAAATTTTCAGAATTCGACCAATTAACTTCGATCACATAGACCTAAAATTTCATAAATATTTTATTACAGTAATGGTTTTTGTTGTTGCATATTTGAAACCGACATAATGTTTTCCTCCTGGTTGGTAGCGTTTTTCAACGTTAACTATTTTAACACTTTTTATATATGCAGTGTTATTCGATGATTTTTTATTATTCATCTAAAATGTAAAGCTCAATAAGTTTTTTTTCTGATTTTCATATTATTAAAATACAAAATTAGAATTTACTTTTTTTTTCAGTCTGTAATAATAAATTAATAATCTAAACAATTAAAAAGGGTTTATGAACAAATTATATTATATCGATTGATCGACCTTCAACATCTAGATCTATTTCCTTGTTATTAGAACTACAGACATGAGAATAAAAAAGCATTTATTTTTACAGCTATTTGATATATGTCAAAAATTTTTTTATCGAATACATCGTTAAAAAGCCATATTCGCAAATATCATAAGAATGCAATAAAATAGAGAATGAAAAACGAACTTACTCAGTGCACTATTCTCATATAGGTCATCTTTATGTTTGAATAGTTTTGCTGTTATATCTAAAGAGTCAAAAGAACAATGGATTTGATCTAAATAATAATTCTGATTTTAAACAGTAGCATAGGTCCATTTTAGAATGAAATGAAAATATTAAAATTCATACCTTGTGATTCATATATCTTTTCAGATATATAGTTAAAACAAAAGATAAGAACTTTGTCATATTCTCACATGCTTTGTTTACTATTAATGTGTCATATATCAAAAAATTTAAATGTTCTTATTTTGATGAAATCACCTATATGTATACTGATATTGAATGAAGTTATTCTTATCATAAAACTATGTCATCAAAAATTATGGCCGTAAGTGAAAATATTTTATGAAGTTAATCGAAAATTTTCTTGTTATTTGCCATAGAAAACCATTCAGCAAACTTGTCCCTATAATTTAAAGCTTTCATACGATTTAACTAATTGATTCAACTATTCTTTTTTTGTGGTGGTTTGTATCATTAATGGAAATATTGTAGGAGGAAGTTCCCTTGACATGATTAGGCACGATGAGTTTTGCTCGTCAGTAGGCAGCTTTTTCTTAGAAGCAATATGCATGTAACAATTCTTAGGATACCGAGTAATATTTTGATTTCATTTTCATTTATTCAATTGCTAAATTATGATTTTTTTTCTTTGTAGTTTCATTTGTCAGAATTTGTAAAACATTTTCAACGGATACAAAACTAGGTGATATCGATTATTTATCATTTCTGTGACTTTTAGTTTCTAGTATCTAGTTGGCTGGTAGATTTGACATCTTCTAACGCTTTCTATCTTCTTTCTGTTTCCACAAGGTAGATACCAAAGCAGTTTTTTTCCATATTTTTAATTCAAAATTAATCCATCAATGAGATTAAATGCCGACGGCTTTGTCAAAAAATTTCAATTCGTTTTCATCTTTTTTATTTCGTCACCTGGTGTCTTTTATAAAGGACTCTATTTTTTTACTAAAATCCATTAACAATGGCTTAAGTATGATGGAGCAATTGCTGGTAGATCGTTTTCCCCTTGATTCTCAATATTTCGATTAGTGTCAAACATCTGTTATCCAACCAATAAATATGAGTTGTTTGATCTTGTTTTGGATCATTGTGTTTAATTGACTGAATCTATTAATAATTTGACTACCTACACTGGCAGAAGGAGTGATTTTATCATTTTTTTTGTACTTTATTGTTTTAACTCTTTGCCAGACATTTTTCAGGCTCAGTATAATTCTGGTCAATTTTCAAAATAGGATATTAATACTTAGAAAAGTGTTATAGTTAAGAGCTAATTCATTCGTAGATTGAGCCCTCCTTCATTTATTTATTGAGCATAGTTTGTTTTATTAAAGAAAATTTAAAACTTAATCTTACAATATTCTGTCTAAGACTTTAAAAAAAAAGAAAAAAAAAGCTTATTAAATATCTTTGCATACACTCCAAAGATTCGTTGTCATGCACAATGCATAACAAAATAAAAAGACAGAAAGAAAGAAAGAAGAAAAAGGAACGAAAAGAGTTTTAAAATAAATCTTTAAGCTCATCAAATCTCTCAAACTTGTTTGTTTTTCATATAATCATTCATTGTTAAACAATTATTAAACCTTACCTGATTCGGTGTTGTTTGAATTTTTTTTATTCGAGTCGAGAGAGAGAGGCAGAGAGAAAGAAGAGGTCGGCTCAAACACCAAACACAAAATAAAAATAATAGAACAGATCATACTAGAAAGAAAAGAAATAGAACACAGTGCGGATGTGCCGCATTACACTGAAAAGAGAGATTTTGATTGAGGATGATATATGGGAACAAAGGGAAGAGAGAAAAAAGAAATAGAGAAAAAAAGAGACAAACAGAGAAAAAAGGATTTCATCGATTTTGGGATGTGGCTGGTGTCACCGTCATGTGGAATTCACCACCATTACCACTTGTAGGTGATATTCCTGCAGTGGCTATTGTCCGAAAAGTGGATGACACTGATGGTGAAGGAGATAAAGATGTGGGAATGAGCTGATCACCGGCTGAATTCGCATTTAGTATTGTCGAATGAATTGAAGTCGATGTTAAAACATCAGATGACATAGGAGATGATGATGACGATGAAGACAAAGGCTGAATTGAATCCTGATGATGTGCTGATGAAATATGTATATTAGACGGAGAATTTGATAGATTTCCAGTCGTTGTCGATGATGATGATGATGGAGACGAAAGACGAGCTTGATACCAATCACGATTTTGTTCTAATGTCTCTAAAATAGCACTTGCATCTGGATAGACTAGATCGGCCCATGTTTCCCATAGTGGATGTACAATAAATTCAATGAAACCAACCTAAATAGAGATTTTGTTTTTCATTGGTTAAAATAAATTTAGGGAATTCTCTTTTTTTTTTATATAAAAGAAAGTAAATAATTACAAACCTGATGTTTTTCTACGCTAGCTACATGTCTATCACACATAGGTGAGATTTCTAATCCAAGATCACGTTCTTTATCACCTTGTCTCCAAAATTCTTCCATTATTCGGTCAGTCCATTTAATATAAATATCTAATGGTTTAGTTGGATTTGATAAATCAGCACAATGAATCATATTTTGAAGCACCTGTATTCTATCATCATATGATTCGAGCATAATTATATTATTTCCAGTGACTTTTTTCGATTCAACCATTGTTTTTAAATCAGCTAATAATTGCATATGTTTCGACATATCTGTTGCTAAAACCATATCAATCACCATTTTACGTAATGTTTTTATTTGTTTGGGTGTTAAATTTGAAAATATATTCCGTTCATCAGCTTGTAATAATTTAAATGCAACGGCTAAATGATGATTTTCTAGTACACTTTCATCATTATACATTATCGCCAAATCATTTCCTGGAAGAAAACAAAAATAAAAAAACGATAGATTTTCATTTTCATAATACGTACTAGTATTAATTAAAAATTGATTTGTTACACCGGGATGATCAACATCGTGCACTGCCGATGCGAATATAGCTGACATGATCTCCAAATCAGTGAACACGCCCTTTTTATTATTAAATAAATATATAGATGGAAAATTTTCTTTTTTTTTATTCTCTCTCTCTTACGTCGAGTGCCGAAGCATTGAGCAATACATGCATTGATTGACAAACATCAGCTCCGTGAGCTTTATTATGATATGGTACTTGTTGATAATGATCTTCAAGTGTGAGCAAATAAGAAATTAATGTATGAGGTTCAATAGCATATGTCCTTAGTAGAAAGCGTTCTTGAAATATTTTATATGTTATTGCTGTTAATGGTCGTTGACAACTTAAATCTTCAATACGAAATGTATCTAAACCCCAATCATTAATATGACTCATTAATGAGCGTAACTCATCAGTATGAGATGTCTCAACACCTAATTCTGGTACTGAAACTTTTCTTGATAATAACGATGTTGGAGGCTGTAAACCGGTAATTTGTCCCATTAATGCTGATGTTGATATTGATGTATCAGTAGTTCTTGATTTTATTATTGTATTTGATTCATCATTTGGAAGACCACGTGGAGATGATATAGTTTGAGATAGATCAACATCAGGTTCTTTTTTGTCTATTTTAAAATAGAATAAAAATATGTTTATTTTCATTTCATTAAATAGTTGTATGTATACCTGTATATGTTGAATATAAATAATCACTAATTTGTGCGCCGGATTTATTATTTTCGGCAAAATGAGATAATTCTTTATTGAGCATACGCTTGAACTAATAAGGAAAACAAAATTTCATCGAACAAGACATTCGTCTTTTACTTTGAGCGAAGCTAAATCAGAAACAGATTTATGTGTTTGCATTGTTTCTAATTGTTCTAGACACCAATCAAGCTCTTCTAATGTAGCTATTGCTTGTGATACTGAACTATCATCTTTAATAATGAGAACGAGAGAGAGAAAAAAAAAGAATCAATTTCTATGAATAAAAAAAGGTTAAGAAAATCTAATACCGGATGTTGCTGCCGTTGTTGACGTCGCTGTCACCTTCATAAAATTTGGTGAAGCAGCTTGAGCACAACCAAGTTGACTTGATCTTTTCGCTCTTAAATAAATATAGGTTGAAAAATAAAATGTTTATATTAATATTATTGAATAAAAAAAAATCATTTTGTTCACCTTTCGGGAGGGATGCGAGTAAGATCGACAAAATTTTTCCGTACATTTTTAAGACTGGCAAGTAGTTGGGCAAATGGAGTGACAATCATGTCATCCTGGTGCCTGTAGCAGAAATGACAAAAGTAGTAATAATAATAGTAATAATAAAATGGTAATCTAAGACATGTCTCATTACAAAAAAGGTCGATCTTTCTCTTTAATTGCTTCCGTCTCTTTTCTCTCTCTCTTGTTCTTCTTCTTCACTTGCTGTTAACAAGACTAAGTCGATCACGCATTGTATATGTTGATATGCATATATATATATATATATATACATTTATTTATTTACATACACATACATACAATCCATGACACATACCACTCGATATCATTCATACTTGTTGTACTAGATGCACGATCGTTCTTATACTTATCGTCGCGTTCACTATTAGATGACGCGTTGTGAACGGTAATCGAGTGACAGATTTTCATACATTGCTTGGTTAAAAAACTACTATTGCTACTATGCATATTTTCTTTTTCTATTGGCGAATATAAAATATATTTGCAGATCGACAAAATTCAAATAGGCACAATAAAAAGAACAAAGGACAAAGAGTCGTATAAGAGTAAGTACGAATGGAAGGACCCTAATAAGAATGGCGGAAAATATTCAAAAAACAACAACAAAGATGAGACACGCCATCATTATATGTAGAGTCATCATTGTGATTTTTCTTTTTCTAATAGTAGGAGAAAAAAAAAGAATGAAATGAGAGAACAAGAACTACAATACATCAGCAACAAAATTAAGAAAAAAATCCGAGAGGAAAAACCGAGAAACGACACTGAGCGAATGAGTCTTCTCGTTAAAAGAAAAGCAAGCTTCATTTTCATCCAACTATCACTTATGTCAATGGAAATCACAACAACTGCTTATATGAATTAGATACATGAAAGGAAAAAATAAATGATGACAATTATTAGGGAGATGCAAGTCGACAATTCTTTTTTTATCAGCTCGACTAACTTAGTCGGTAGAGTATAACACTCTTGATCTTAATGTCATGGATTGTAGATTTACGTTAAGTGTTTATTTTTCCAGTATTTTCTTTTTTTTTTCTAGTCTTGATTATTCAGACATACATTAATGACAGTCTTGACTGAACTATTCTTCCACTTTACTTTTGACTCTCGTCAAGAGTTTTGTTTTTCTTTCGGCTGTGTCTCGGTATGTCCGTTTTTCTCTGTCATATTCAATTCTTAGCATTCTTTTTTTCTTCTTCTTCTTCTTCTCTTCAGGCATTGCAACAAATGTTGCTGTGATCGTACGTGACAATGTGTATATGTTATTAGTTTAGCAGATTACGAACAGTCAGATCGTATGACACATACAAGCATCTATAAATTAGCTAAAAAAATCAATAATAATTTCAATAAAAAGTCAATAAAGATAAATAAAAAAACATTATTTAGATAAAATACTCAAAAAGCGACAAACGTAATAAAAATTTATTTTTTTTCTTCTTTGCTTTCTTTTCGTTTTACTATTATATTCTTATGTCAACGAACAAATGAAGTGATAAAAGGATAATCTCAAGAGAAACAGTGATTCGATAAGGAAAAACAAAAAGTGGAAATATCAGGATAAAGAAATAACCCCATTTCATCCAGAAAACATGGCATGTTCGTTGACGATCAAAAGCAAGTTCATTTTGACTAGGTAAACAAGTTGTTAATGTAAATAAATGGTCGACAAGTGTCCAACTCAGTCTTACTTTACAGTCACCTAATCGTCAATAATGTCTGATGTTTCTGTTACAACTGCTAGTAGTTCTATTCTATATTCTCATTTATTTACTTCTTTGTTGTTACTAGTTGGTGCGGATGAGTTGTGCGAGAGCGAGGGCAAGGGAGACAGCTATAAGGAGCATGAGTAGCGCCAGAGAGTGAGCGTGAGATGGGAACACAAGATAAGAAACAAATGTGTTCGTGGTGTAGTTCTGTCAAAAAACGCAAATGAAACAAATTCTGATTGCGATGCAAGAACACATCTCTGGCGTCGGACGTGTAAGCAAAAATAGTAAATATGAAATAACGATATGAATAAAGAGAATAAAAGAAAATAGCTTATAAAATAGGCCTAATATTCATATGAGATGTGAAAACAGACGAAAAGAAAAAAAACATGTCAGGAAAAAATATCCAGATAATTATTTAATTGTGCAAACTACAAAATATATCAATATTAATCTTACTTGCCAGTTAATTTTGAACCAAGTCTAAGAATCGGTTTTTTAATGGCGCTCTTGACACGCTCCATGATACTTGTTCTCGTTTTTTTATTGATCACTCACTCACATTCACACACACACTCACTCTCTCTCTCATTCATCGATAGCGCGGCATATGTTCGGTTCGAAGTGGGTAGCCAACAGAGAGTCAGACGCATAAACGCGTGCCCCACGACTACCAGGGGTACAGTTGGCAACGAGAGAAAGACGAAAGAACGATCGCGAAAAGAAAAAGAGAAAGAGAAAACAAAAATGAGGGCGCATAAGAAAGGAAAGCAATTCTCCTTCTTTTCTTCTTTTCCTTCCTGCCTACTTTTTTTTATCGATTCAATATATATTCTAACTACTTACAATTCAGATCCGATGGAGGGATTGCGCGAAATACATTTTGGTGAAAGATCATTGTCACTGTCATATTTATACAAAAATGATTCACGTCGATGCATTCCACCACTACTACTAGCTGTTGTGTTTGTTTTATTAGTTGCATTTGCATTTGTTGAACCATGTTGTTGATTTTGTGACGGACTTGATGATGTACCATGATGAGCATTGAGAGCACCACGTGGTGATGGTGAACCATCCACATCGAAACTAAGATAGATAGAAGAAGAAGAAAAAAATTAATAAAAACTTGTTTCGGACTTGTTTTTAGAATTAATTTATGAATGAATGACTTTTCTACACCTCGTTCATATTCTTACTCAACTGCTTTTTTAGTATATATTTCCAATAATTATAAGATGGTTCACGTTCATTTTTACAAGTAACAGAATACATATATAAATTTATATGTGCATGTGTCTATGTATGAGTATCACTTTAATTCGATCAATAAAAAGAAATGGCTCGTTAAAATAAAACAAAACAATCAGAACGACGATGAAGCACTAACAGCAAATAGAAGCCCGAGAACGAAAGGAAAAAAAATAAAGAAATATATTTGTGTGAAGTCACGCTTCATTTATGATTTTCCTTTTTGGATACCAAGATAACCAAATAAACTTTGATATAATTTTTTTTCTTATTTTTGCTTTAATTGAATTAACTATTTTCATTAAATGAATATCAAAACAAGAAATTTTTAAAATTAATTTTCCATTTTTTCTTTGATGGATTAGATAGAATAGAATTGTTTCATAATTATTGTTAAGTTTAATTTCCGTTTTATTTTCTTCTAGCGTAAACAATTGATCTCTTCGGCATATTTATCTTCGTTCTAAACTAAATCTTTTTTTGTTAATGTAAATTCTCTGTTATTAGACTGTCATAGCTGGAATTCCTCTCTCATGTTTTCATCAATCTTTAATCTACTACATAGTAACAAAGAGAAAAACCAATTACTGCTATTTTTTCTTCTTTTTCTTTTTGGTTTGTCATTACGAATATAAACGTGATTAGTTGAATATTTTCTTCTTTTTTGGAATGTTTTTTTTAGCAACAAAAAAAAACAACGACGACACAAAACATCTAAGCTATTTCGAAGATATCATTAGCTTATAGATAAATTAATCTTCTTAATATATTTATATATATATATATATAAATCTCTGTGGAAAAACTAAAATATATTCATACTAACGAAATTTCTTTCCTATAGGGAAATTCTTAGTTTTTTTTCCGTATTTCTGTTATTATTCTATTTATTCATCCCTGTTAGTAACTAACATCTTTGTTTTCCAATAGTGGATCGAATCTTAGTTAGATACTCATGCATGATGAAATCTTAGAAGAATATTTTCTTTCTTACTTGTGTTCGCACTGATATACTTGTAGGCTTCGTCGTAAACTCAGTCTCATATCATATGAGAAACTTCGAGTATTCTTCACAAATATCGGGTCCATATATGATGAAAAAAGTTTAACCAAATTAAATTCTATGTATAAACAACTAAATTAAAACAGATGGTAAATCTGTTTTATGTCGAAATTACCTTAGTCTTAGGATACATTTTTCTATTTCTTCTGATTTTGTTTTGACACTTCTCACAAGGACTCTAACTCATAACATTAAGTAGAAATAAATGAAAAATTGACTCTTTATAGAATCTATGCATAGCTATACACGATCGGGAACAATATTGATAAGAAGGTTCTATAAAATATTCGATTGGTCACATATGAGACTTAATGTTAATATGATCTTTTTCTAGATATGTACAAGAATATACATAGAAAGATCGACAGCTGGTTACCAATTATGCTGTGTTGTGCGACAGGAAGTCATCGATCATTTTGACGGCTCGTAAAACAAATATTGAGATAGAAAAAAATTTTCGAAAGAGAAATAGGAAAAACCGACCTTATTCCACCGTCAATATCTCCTCCTTTGTTGCGGACGGACTGTCGAAGACTACGGCGAAACGTAAGTCTACGACGTAAACGTGACGGTTGATCTGTTGAAGAATTCCCTGCGTCAGTCGATTGTTGATTTTGTTGTGATTGTTGCTGCTGCTGCTGCTGCTGTTGTTGTTGCTGTTGATGATAATGATTTTGTTGATTATGTGATGAAGTTTGTGAATTGGATATAAGTGCTAACGAAGGTGTTTCATCAAATCTTTCGAAAAATGTTTTATTTCGTTTTATTAATACGCCACTTGTTGGCATTGTTTGTGTAAATGACGTTGAAGTTTGCACAGCAATACTTGATGGCGTTGTTGTTGTTGTTGTTAAAGGCGTTGAATTTTGCATGGTTTGAATTATTGTTTTTGATGCTATAGCAGTAGTTGCCGGTATTGATGATGATGAAGGTGATTTTGATGATGAAGCAAAGTATACAGTTAGAGTCGTCATCAGAAAAGAATAATGATCACAGTGACGATGATGATAACGATAATTATAATATCGAGGTAAAAATAAAGTGAGAAGAATAGGTCTGAATTCCAATGTCGATTAACCGCAAAAAAACGAATGGACAGCAACAACAACAACAACAACAATAAATCGAGATTTTTCTACTTTCTGTTTTCCTCAGTCACCAGAACTAACGACCAAGAGGATGTGAGAGAACGAAGAATGAGACAGTTGGAATAATGAAGTAGAGACCGAAGGAAAGAGGGAGACACACAGGCAGAGACGGAGCGACAGATGCATAGCAGATACAACGGTGCTGGTATGCTGATGTTCTACCAAGGCAGTAGTATAGCGATCTTTCCGTTCGGCTTAGTAGCACGCAAGCAACTAGCAAACACTAGCTACTGGTAAGTATAACTATGTGGCATGAGCGAGAGCGAGAGAGAGCGATGAAGAAAAGGGAGACAAAACTGAAGATTGGAGAAAGCAATCATCCTAATGGACTCTCACGTTTCATCTCACCATGACCATTTAAACACATCCGAATGTATACGCATAAGCAGAGCTGCAAATTAACGAGTCTATTCATCGTCGATCGAATGAAAGGCAACTACTCGAATTAGAGCGGGTAGCAATTTGAACGACAACGTTTATTCATTTTTCTTAACTGTTACATTAGGTAGCATACAAAAACAAACAACGGTCTCATCCTCTTCTTTTTCTGTATATAATTTTCTTATTTTCAATGTCATTTCAAATGAGAATTATATATAGTCTTGATATCTCTCGAGACATTTATTTCACACAAATGCATGTCGTCTGCTCAGGAAATCTGAACATTAAAAAAGACATATATGGCAATTTTTTTTACTTATTTTCTTTGACTATTTTCATAAATGCAAACTCCCTCACTATTCTTGAGCTACTTCCGATTGTGTTGTCTATACATACTTCAATGGTAACATAAGATGAAAGACATCTTTACTTCATGACAAAAGAAAACAAATAATCACCTAAAGCTATGATACGATTAAACAAATCTTATCTTTTCTTGTTATCTAATGAATACAATATTCTCTATAGAAACAACTAAAATAAGATCATTTTCAAAAAAGCGATACAGATAAATTAGATGTTTATTTATATGGAAAAGAAAACAAGAACGATGAAGAAAATATTCAAAAAATTTATCAAAAAAAGTTATTTTTCCCTTTCTATCGGCTATAATCATATTTCTAAACAGTTGTTGAGTCATGTGCAACTGTATGTCGGCAAGGACAGGGAAAAATCGTTTTCGAAAGCTGTTTACATGATTTGTTTTAAAAATAAATACTTCTGTACCAGAAACATGTACACAAATATGCATGTATATATATATATATATATATGTAAGATAAAGTGTTTTGTGGATTTCTTCATTTGTCAACATTGACATTTATCTCTTTTTCTTCTTCTACAATTATAGAATTTCAACTAAAATCCAATGCTAAAAGGAAAGTGTAAAACGTGTACGCAAAAAAATGACATTATCACTAGTAAATGTGCTCGTGTGTCTGTGTATGTTATGTGGAATTCTTTTTTGCGATTGTATCTACTCTAACGGGTTAGTTTTAATTATTATTATTATTATTAACGGAGCTATGCATTATAAATATATATGTATATATATATACATATATAAATGTTTTTTTAATTATTTTTAGTAGTGAATGTTTTATTTTTTTTTCTCGCTTGTTTTATCATTCAACACGCTTACACACAGTGATAGATACAAATGTGTATGTTCATAACGATATCTACCTTTTATCTTATCTTGTACAGTTGAACTTGTTTGAGTGCAAATATAAGAAAGAAAAAGAAGGAACAAATAACTTTTCTTTTTCATTATTTCATTTTTTTCGTTGACTAAAAACTTTTTTTTTCATATATAATAAGAGTATCGTTGTTTGTTAAGTTTTTTATTTCTTCACGCGCAATAAACGATTTTGGTAGGTGCACACGCGAGCTGTCAATTTTTTGTGTAAGAATCTATGAGTGTGTGTGTGTTATTGTAACTGATGAAAAAGTCGATAGATGAGAAGAATAAAAGAATGGCTGTGTTTTATTAAAAAAAAAATGAAGAAATACTTCTGCCTTAGATTTTTTTCGACTCTCAATAGAAATATTGAATGCATTAGCAATTCGGGATAAAAATCATCAATGCGCATAATATAGCTTATCAAGAATTTGCATAAAAAAAACATAATGATTCTTTCAATCAATGGCTATATTTTGTTAGATTTACCTGGTTTTATTGTTGATTTTAGTGTTCCTACTATGATTAGCGTTGGTAGGTGTACGCCGTCGCAAGATAATACGACCGAGACGAATGAGCAAAGGTGGAGTTCGAGATGAAAGATTTGGGGAAGAACGAATAGGAATAGTAGTAATATCTTCGGCAATTGAACTTTGCCGTCGACTGTTATTCGATGAAACGCAAGATACACAAGTCGATACCATTCCACCACGCCGGCGACGCTTCTTCGTTGGTTTTGTTGAGTTTGTTATTGCCGATGCTGTTGTTGTTGTTGTTGTTGTTGTCGTCTTTGTATGTGGATTTCGATGATTTTGATTTAATGACGTCGAATGCGGGCGTGGTGAAAGATTCGGTGTCGAACTTTTTCGACGTGTATAACCAGCCGTAGAAACTTGCTCGACCGATGGTATTTGATTTGAGCGTTTTCTCGCGCCGCAACATGGAAATGGAAAGGAACGGGTTGTTGATGATGAAAAGGTGGTCGGGGATTGCGGATATAAGGGTGACAAGACTTTTTTTTTATTTCGAGTAAGCAATGGCCGAATAGTTGCGGCTTGTACATCCGACGATGATGACGATCGTGTGATCGAAATGACCGGCGGTGGGGGACTATTGGTGACACTCGTGATTGACTTCTATGTGAATGACGACGACAACAACGATAAAGAACCGAGAATCGGCATACACGCGAGAAACGACGAGAACAACGTTGCTTGTTGTTGACGAGCCACACACGCGGGCGGGCGCGTTTCTTCTCTTTCGCTCTGTGTCTCTCTCCTTCTTTCTTACTCTTCGTCGCTATTGCTGCTGCTGCCTGCTGATGATGATGCGAACAAGAGAGAGAGAGAGAGAGAGAGAAAGGGAGAGCAATGACGATGATTTTGGTGGTCGTGGCACCCAAGGCAACGCCAGAGTAAAACACGGGATAAGAAACAGAACGGGCGAATACAATAACGCAAACGAAAGAACGATCGCCATATTTCTCCTATATCGTTTTTTCCTCTATTTCTTTTCCTTTTTTCCTTGGATTCTTTTTTCTTCTCTCTGCAACATATGAATGGAGTGGCACTGTAAATTGCAAAAGACGAGGTGTACGTGCATGTGTGTATAGCAGTAAAGGCAAACGAACGAACATTGATGACATTTTTTTTGCGTTCTCGCTTGCATCTAACTGTTACAGCAGTTCCCATCGATGCTATTCTAACAGCAACAACAACTATAGAACTGACAACAACAAGGCAAATACAGAAACATATCAGTAACGTCATCATCATCCTAGCCAGAGCAAGTTAGAGTACCATAATAGCGAGCGAACAAGACAGGAAAAATTTTCTTCCTTAGTTTTCCTCAAGGCCATTGTTCTCTTCAGTATGACACATAGACATACGCAAATGCAAACACAAAAACGGGCGTGTCAATCAGCGTTGTATATATATATATAAATGTGTGTGTGTGACGAAAACAAGCCGCGCTCTTCTGCTCTCCATCCATCAACACCAAGAGCAAAAAGAGACGATGACATGGAATAGGATATATAGCATAAAATGATCGAATGAAAGATGGCGCCTTCACCTGGCCGTTCCAGGATGGGATCGTTATTTTCCTCATTTCGTTAATACGATATGACAATCACTTGATTAGCATGTCACGAAGAATTACTTATATCAAAGAAACCATAATGTAAAATTGTGACTAATAGATTTATTTGTATAAATAATGATATAATATTCAAGTTAAGAAACCAATATTTTTTAGCATAAATGTTTTTTTGAAAAAGAAAAGATGAATGCGTTTCTTTTTGACAAATTATGCTTAAACACATATGCTCTCCTGTAAACAGAATCTTCGGTGAAATATTTTTCAGTAAAAAGAAGAAAAATGACAATACAAATAGAGAGAAAACATAATTGTCGTTTTCAACATCATTAAGTCAATAGTTAAGAATGACATGTTATTTACAATTAGTTTCTTTCCGGTTTATATGAGTCATATTTTCTACAATAATAATTCAATCTATCTAGACCCGATTGAAACGATAAAAACAGAAACGTCATTATGTATTTCTTTCTTTTTTTTTATTGTAAAGAGTACTCAACATACAAATATATATATATATATATATAGGCAAATAAAATCATTGAACTCTTATAGATGAGAACTAATACTTATTTTTACGTTGAAAAAAGCTACATTTTAACTGACTTACTGATGCTGTTCTTGTGGCGCGAATAAAAATTTCATCAATTATGAAATGATTTTTACGAAATGGCATGAGATCGTTTTGTTTTTCGACCTTTTTGATATCAAGATGAAAAGAGAAAGAAAAAGAAAAAGGTGAAACTATGGTATAGTTTTCTAAGCTATACTCATAAGGGATAAGTCATGCATAGAAAAACTCGATTGACGGCTTTTTATGAGAATAATGTTGTTCTGTGCGATGCTAATAAGTAGATGGAACTTTCTTTTTTTTCATTTTCATACAAAATAAAACTTGTATAATCGGATTGCAAGAACATAAGATTTAAAATAACAAAGTCAACTTAGTTTTTTTTTCTTTGTTCTATTAAATCTTAATAAATTCTCTGATGTACCTCTCTCACCAATATATACAGAAGATTTTTGTAACTTCACGATGCTATGAGCAGATGTCAAGAGATTTACGAGCAATAGAAAGAAAAAACGATGAAGGATCATTATCGCAAAAAGAAACATTTTGAATTATTTGCGATAGAAACCAAATAGTCTTTTAAAATATGAATATTAAATCTTATAAAAACATAACTAAATGAATCAATATAGTAGCATTTGAATGATATGAATAAATATTTCTTTTTTGCATATTATATTATATATTTAATGAAGTACATAGTTCAAGTAAAATATTCTTTTTTACTGTGAATACTTTGTCAACATTCTTGTTAATAGAAATGGTAAGGAAGCATAGAGAAGTGTTGGATGATTATTAGAAAATGCTAAAAAGAAGCTGCAACATAGAGGACCTTTATTCAAAAGAGCAATTTTCTCATTTTAGTAATCAAAAGAAAATATTTTTCTATTACTGACTTTTTTCTATGCTTGGATTTAAGTCTGGCAAAAAATAAAAACAAAATGCTCACTTAACACGTTTGCCACTCAGTGTTGGTCCAATTGAGTGACGACGTTCGATCAAAGGTAGAGTAAGAAAATTTCGGTAAAAATCCATTATCAACTCATTAATATGGAAATAGATATGAGCAGCAAAGAAAAGAGCTCAAATGTTTCCCGTTTTATCTTTAAAAGTGACGCAAACATACGCAAATACATACGTATGCCCATATTGAACATCGGAAGAAAAATGACAATAATAAAACAATACGAGCACATATGCAAAAATTTAATCACAGACTATTTTCCTTCAACATCGGTATTTACTATCTTTATTTTTATACTATCCTGTTTCTCTTTTTTTTCTTCTCTCATTTTTTTGCATAATAAACGTCAAGAACATGAAAACACACCTGATGTTATATGTCATGAATGAAAACTCTCACCTTTCAATAGAATCCGTATTGTCAGTGATAGTTACAGCTGATGTGGCAGTATGATTACGGTGTGACGGCCGTGATACAACATTTCCCCATGAATGTCGACGTTCAGGATTAAACGACGGAACAATAAGGAAATGGCGTCTAGATGACGATGTCGATGAACTCGATTCTGGATCGGTATCGACTTCTAATGACATGATGATAGACTGGTTGTGCTTTTTTTTAATGTTTTTCTTCGTTGGTATTTTATGTAAACGAACTGACACACGAAGTATTTGAAAAAATAATTAAACACGTAGAAAATAACGCATATTAATACTTTCACAAGGCGGATGGCAGCTATGTGTATCTTGTGAACAGAAAATAGAATTGTCGTCTGAATCAATTGTTCAGACTGTGATGAGAGAATAAGAAGAGAACAAAGACAAAGTCCGTTTTATCGAAATAGACAAAAGTAGAATCAGCAAAATAACGATTGAGATGAAGAGAAGAAAAGATTATTGGTGATGTTAACCGAGAAAACGAATGCTATTAATTTATATGAGCGAGGAACAGTGCTATTACTCGTTCTTTCGTTCTCTGATGATTTTGTTTATATATTCAATGACGAGTTTACATCAATAAAATAGAATAGCAAGTGATCGACGACTTGGTGAAAATCTCATAAGACCTGTTGACGGACGTTGTTTTAAATAGCAATTGTCTTAGAACTAGAACCCATTTGTATCATAACAAACCCCATATATATTTACACTTGAATAACATATATATGTAAGAGAAAGAAAAGAGAAATATGGAATGAATTTTCGTCAGAAATATGAAGTGTAATGATACAATTATGATCGGGTATCACTAGGACATATCGTTTGAAGCTCTCATTTGACAATCGTTATATATATAAGAAGAAAGAAACCAAGACGTAATCGAATCTTGTTGCCGACACTTCCTGTATATATACAACTCGGTATGTGATGTGTGTGCCTGTTCCTTTTTTTTCTTCATTACTTGTTTTTTCTCAATTTGTCTTGTCATTGACCTACACTCTTCATTCTCGTTCCTCTACATGTGTGAATTTCCTAGTCGAACAAGTGTAATCATTATCTTGTGCTGTTCGTGCATTTCCCTTGAGTATGTCTGTCGCAATCGGTCTTGATGATAGTTACCCGATTGACGAATACGCACCAGCAAATAGCAGGCAAAAGAAAACAGAAAAGAAAGGGATAAATTAGTCTTTGCTGATTTCTTACATATTTATGCATACATGTTATTCTTAGTACTATTAATAAATAACCGTTTAATACTATGACCCTTTATCGTGAATAAATCAGAGGCAGTGATATCATTATTATTCTTCATTTTATCTGTTAACGATGTCTATTTCTTATTCACACATCGTTAGTATACTATCGAAACTGAAAGAAAAAGGATGTCAACACAAACGTGATTGATTATAGAGCGCGATAATAAAAAAAGTCAAAAGCAACAAACAATAGGATCTTTAACAAAAAAAAGAGAAAGATGACAATTTCCACTATATAGTCATAAACAATTTTCTTTCTCTTTTGTAAAGAACAAAAAAAACAGAGTCGTAGAGTTCGATCAACAATATACAAAGTTATTTCGAGTAGTTATTCAATCAAGTGTATTCGAGTAAGCATGGATGCATATCCTAAAAACTACATTTCAAGGTAAAGATATACATCAATTAAGATTATATATCCCTTGGCCTTTTCTATTCATTGTATGTAATGACAAAAAAACGAACGATGTTCACTAGAATGAATATGCTAAAAAACGAAACACATCTTCGACTTTTTAATTAAATAAGAAAACGTCTTTCTTATTTAGTTGAAACTGATTTTGTTTTTCAACTATTTTATTCGTTGATTACTATCAAAATTACTCTTTAGTCGAATATAATTCAATAAGATAAAATCAAGCACACATATTTATCTTTAAGATTATATAACGGGGTAAATATAGACCAATACCTAAAAATATAGCAATCTATATCTAATTTTAAAATAAATTTACAGTAAAACCTCTCTATTGTGAATACCGTTGGGACTATCGAAAATTGTTCAGTTTGAAGGAGTGATCACTTCGGAGGAGACTTTTGAAAAAAAAAATCGAGTTTTATTATATTTATTAGGTTTTTAATGATGAATTGTAGTTTATTGAAGTTAAATTTGTTTTATCCTTTTATAATGTTAAAAATTTAAACTTTTATTTAGAGTTGTTTCATAATCAATCGTGTATTCATATTTTCGTTTCAATATGTTGACGACTACTCCAATAGATATTTGAAATCTATCACTAAGCAGTGTTTCGAACACCAGGTGTACCAATCAGAATCAAAAGGTACAAAACCCTCGTTGTCTTCAGAGTACACTGCTTTTTGTTGGGAAAACATTCAAAATACATAAGCAAACTGTGGATGTACACTTTCCTCCAAATTTTCATTTGGAACGCTGTTACTGAGTTAGCGATAGAAAGTGCCACGTCCTTTTTCTTTATTCAAATTCATTCTCCCTTCTAAACAAAGCTCTCGAAGTGATATTATATTTAACAGTGAACGATTACCAAACAAATAAAATACACAATATTGAATTTTTATCTGTTGAATTCATTCTCTTGTTTATTTTATCTCTCTTCCCCTTTAACCAATCATACGCTTAGTATCAGCTAGCAGATAGATGACGTCACGTATATATGTTCATATTGGAGAGGGTGATTTATGTGGTAGGGACTGAAAAAAAGCGTTCACATTCAGAATAGCGCGGTGATCACATTGGAAGGAGTCAAAACCAACAAAAATCGCTCGGTGGGACCGGAAGGGTGTTCAGTATAACAGGCTGATCACTTACGAAGGGTGTTCACTAATAGAGGTTTTACTGTATATCTAATATACGATGAATAATTTATATCTAATTAAGAAAATAATATATCTAATTAAGGAAATAATATATCTAATTAAGGAAATAATATATCTAATTAAGAAAATAATATATCTAATTTTAAAATTTATTTGTGTCTAATTTATTAAGTAACACTACCTAACAACACAAAGTTATATACAATTAATTATTAAAGTAATAGAAAAAAATCTTTAGGGTGTGGGTGTTCTTATCTCTCTTTACACCCACACCCACACCCTATAGAATCCGTTCAAATGAATTAGTTAAGTTGATAAATTCATTGATAGTCATTTGTTAAAAGTGATAATATATTGAATTAAAAGACAGAACATTTTTCACTTCGGATATTTAATTGATTTAAAAGATGTTGAATTACAAAATTAGATTAAACAATTTTTTACAGGCATCCTTTCACCAGAATAGATACTACTGTATTAAGTTAGGCAATATTGATTTAATTTAGATATGGGTTGCTATATTTTTAGATATTACATTAAATTCATGCCTTATATAATACTCGTATCATAAATCTATTATGTTTTATGATCATCGATGTCTTTTCTTTCTTTTTTTTATTTTATTTCGTAGATAAATTATATTATATTCACTTCGCTTGGCAAAACAAACACTTGTTTGTGTCATAAATAATACAATTTAATATAAGTCGAGAGATTAATCAAATCGTAATAAATTACAATAAATAAATTTTTTTTTTACCTAATTAGAACAAAGAAAAAATGTATACCTTCGTGTGCGAAATGCAGCCTGAGCAATACGACGTCGACTAGCAGCGGCAGCCATTAATTTGTGTTCATCTCATGTACAAAAAATTAAATGTTCATTATATAGACGCACACACAGAATGTTGGTTGCTGGTAGTTAGTTGAAAGATCACGATATTCAAAGATAGTGACGGTATTAATATTATTCTTCTACGTTCACAATCTTTATCTAACTTTCTCTTTTATTTATCGTTTCTTTAACAGGAACGCACAATTTCTATACTACACTTTGTCGAACATCTATATTGTAGATCGCTAGGGCGTTCATTTGTAGTTCTATAAAATCTATTCGTCGTTGTGCTGTTGACATAACTTATTTTTCTTTTATTCTAACGCCGGCATACTTTCTCTCTCTCTCGCTGTTTCTTGCTCCCTTGCTCGCTTTATTTCTTCTCAAGACTAAACACCTAGGTTTTAATCGAGAAGATTTGGTATGGGCTCGTCATGCTTCATAATTTAGCCTCACATTATGCTCATATTTATTTTTTTCAAAAGAAAAGAAAGACTCAGTCTTAATCCAGAACTGATGAGAGAAAAAATGCTACGCAAAGAAGATATCTTCTCCGTTTTCTCTAGATCTTTTTTGTCATATTCGATTCCTTGTCACACAATGAATTCATTATTACATCGGATCCTTCTGTGAGAATACAATAAATGCAATACAATAGAGATGTTCATAGAAAAAATTGAATAAATTTGTAGAGCTCAATTTCCTCATCGGGTGAACATTTTTTTGAACCATTGCTTCATTTAGGTTTTCTTCTTCTTCTTCTTCTTTTTCTTTCTTATTTATCAAAGAATCAAGCAAACACAATGGAATAGACATATTCTATTCATGTACGACAAAATGAATATGATAAATTAGAGTCTTTCGTCTTATGAATTTCATTAAAAACAAAACGAATTAGATGGTTTCTTTCATGATTCTATTTAATTACTAATAACTATTCAATATCATTTAGATATTTAGAAAAGTTGTCAATATGCAAATCTTTTGTTCTCAAACATGATCTCGGTTCTCACGAGAAATATTATATTAATATCGTTTATATTTGCTTTCTTGTTTTTAATAAAAACAAAAAAGTATATGGTTAATATAAAGTTCAAAAAACAATATTTTATCAATCAAATAAAATTGATGTCAAAAGGTATTGATGTTAAAATACAGTTTTTATATATTATCGTCAAGATCTGACATAAAAATTAAGACGAAGCGACAAATATTTCCCCATCAACCTATTATTCATTTCTAGTCCTCTGCCAAAACATAATTCTACAGGAGACGCATGTCAACTAAGAAAACAAGTTGAATTGCTTAGGAAAAATGAATTACAACAGTGATAGTGCTAATAGACAAACATAATCAAAGTAACAATTACTAGAAAATTATTATAACGAGCAATTGAAGAACTAAAGAAGAAGACTATTAAACTAAATCTGTATTCAAGATTAAACAAAAACATCTATTTTGACCTTAATGTTAACTACAACAGATGCACACTAATTTTACTTTATAAATATATCGCTCACCCTAGAAAACATTTGACACGTAAAACGCAAAAACTATTAAAATAGTGAGTATTTGTTTTTCTTAACAAGTGGTAGTAATTCCACAAAGACGTAAAAAGAAAGGTAAAAAAAGAAACAAATTAATTTTTAAAAATGTTTTGACATAGGCCTAGAATGACATTTTCCGATTTAGCCATCAATTATTTCAAACTTTTGCCTACAAGCATAAGTTAGAATGGCACTAATCAAAGTTTTAAATATTTTATATTAGAAATATAAGCGGCTTTATTCTTGCATGCCTTTCATTTCTCTCTCTCTCTCTCTCTCTCTCTCTCTATTGAACATAAAGACATGAAGTGTTAATACAAAAATAATAAAATATCTTAAGTCCTTCACAAGAGATTAATTAAATTCATGTTTACACTCTTGAAGACAAGAATTCAAAATTACTTTTTACTCAAGTGCGTACTATTTCATGCATCCACCTAGTTATATAAAAATTTTCTTTGTATTATCAACGAATGAGATGACGAGTAACGGCGTAGTATTTTTCCATCCAACACAAATAATATTCGAAATATTTCTTGACTCAATTGATATAGCCATCTGAGAATTATCAGTATGACAAAAGGCAAGAACGTATGATTATAAAAATATTATTTAAACTATTTCGAAAGTATCTAGACGTATTTATTTTCTTTTTTATATTGAAGTATTCGAGATAATGATAATCATGGATGAGCTCCACCTATCAACAAGATAATGTTTGAAATACTTAACAATGATATGATATTATTTTAATTAAAAATAAAATAATGAGTATGAAGATTTTCCTGATGTTTTGCCAAATATTTTACAATATATTTTCTAAAAAATTTTGTTTTCATTATTATTCCTATTTTGAAAGTGCACGTTTAGTTACATTACTTGGCGTTGCGTTGTCTTTTGCTACGCATTTCCGGAAAGATTTTCGACATTAAGAATTTTTCTTCTATACATTTCTATGATTAATTTATAATTTTCAATACAATATATAACTCTTGTGAATGTTACTCTCTAAATTATGGATTAGAATTATTTTGAAGTAATGAACTAGCAGATAGTTTTTCTTTGAATAGAATAAAACTTTTAATCACTTCTTTATACTGATTTTTTGTTAGTTAATAACTTCGAATAAATTAAATTTTTTTACACAGAATTCACTTGAATGAATCTGCACGTAGCATAAATGTTAACTATGGAAATAAAAACAACAATAAATAAATACGATTGTTCAACAGTCGATATCTAGTAAAATTGAAACCACTATTTTACTTATCTTGTGCTATAGTTTTATGCAAGATAAAAAAAATTTTCTGTGTATAATTAATTACAGAGTTAAGTTTTAAAAAAAAACCTATATATCGAGATTTTCTATTTATACACAAGTTAATCTAATAACTATATTTCTAGATGTGTTAGTCACACGAAGATCAAAATGAAATATTTCGATTTAGCAAATTCTAACTTTTTCGTGTGATAAAATTCAAATTTATACTACCGTGTATATCGACAATGATGCAGATGATGCAATCCACGACTATTAACAGTAAGATATGGCATAGTTGGATGAAGAAAATTAGCTGGATGAATATGTAATGATGGTAATGTTGTTGTACTTGTCGATGCGGATGCATGTTGACTGACAATTGTACGACTAAATTTGGCTAGCGAAGGTGAACATGAACCAAGATATGATCGATTTAGTACATCAGCTGGTGGACGTGGTTCTTGTCGTGGTAAACAAAGATCGCGAAGTGCAGCTCTTGGTGACGATGGAGAAATAGGTAGTCGAGCTGCTGAAACTAGAGAAATTATTAAATGTCGAGATGATTGTAGTGTTGGCCGTTGTGATGGCAATAGATTATGGTTCAAGGACGCTAGATTTGATGCATCATTCCACGGAGGACTACTACTTGCTGATGTACATGTTGAAGAAAAAGTTGAATCTCGTGGATCTTGAACATGTCGTGCGCCAATCATAATAATACTATTTTAAGTTCAATAATGATACTTTTTTTATCAACATATGAGGCTCACATCTAAAGAAAATCATCGAATAGGACAATATGACATGATTGTAATTTATTTTTTATTCAATACGAAAAAGAACATATTTTAAGGCAATAGCAATATATTTATATGAATTAAGTAACATTTTGGCTTCATTAAAAATCTAATTAAAAATACAAAGATCTAAATGATTATGAATCGAGTAACAACGGAATTAGGAAGGACGGACTTACTTTTTCTAGATTTTATTTTCTTCTTCTCTTCTTTTCTCTATCTTGATTTTTACAATGATGATGATGATTCAGTTTAGAGTTGCTTCTTGCTCGCTGATACTCACTCAGTTTCCGTTCATAAACGGAAAAAAGTGGAAGAAAGTGATATAAAGAATACACTAATGATGAATAGAGAGTAGAGAGAACAACATTGCTAGTTATGCTCTTCTTTACTCCTCTTGTTGTTCTTTTAGACTCCTGACAATTTTAGATTTCCGCTCAACTACAATGCATATAAAAATCTGAATACATGGATATATATATATATATATGTTTGAAGTGTTCTTTCATTTCATTCTTTTTTTTTATTACTTTAATACACGAATGATATAGTTAACATACGAGTGCATATTGTGGGATATGTCAAGACAATATGTCGCGAAGACTTTGCACATTTGTTTTCTATCGTCTATCATATGCATATACTATAGAAAAAGATCACTCACCAAAATGTTTATTCAATGTGTGAGCGTGAAAGAACAACAATAAAATCTACTCAACAATAGAGATGTATGGTTGTGTCTTACTTCGAAAAAGATAAAAGAGACAAGCTCGAAAAGAGAGAAAAATAGAATGGGAGAGAAAGAAGAAATGTTTCGCTATGATGCTTTCTATAGATAATGTGCGTCGCATCAACTACGAGCTCTAGCAGAATGGCGACAAAGACGACCAAGCTCATTTAAATTAATACAAAGAGACAAAGAATGCCGACCATTATCATGTTCAGAACAAAAGCATTCACACTCATATATATATATATATATATATAGAAAAGAAAAAGCTATAAGCAAAATGTCCCTTTTGAGTCTAATTATGTAAGCTAAAAATAACTATCGAAAATTTTAATTAGAATTTATCTATAAGAAATAAAAACGTGTAGATCTATAAGTGACATAAATCCTTATATAGAAGAAAAGTAAATCCTTATGTACAATTATACTATGAATTGCGGAAATTTTTATAAATAGATTATTTACTGTTTCTCGAATAACAATTCATCTGAATATGATTTCTTTTTTGTTTATTTAACCTCGCTTAAACTTTTTATATGTTGGTTTTCAAAAACAACAATGATTTTGTATTTTAATGAGTATATTGTTGATAACTTGAGAGAGATAATGGAAACAACAAAGGATTTAAAGCAGGGAGCTGTAAAATGTGCTAAGATGCTTACAATATTTTGTTTTTATTTTTGTCGCTGCTTTTATGATATGATTAGTACTGGATTTTTTTTTCGAGAATATTGTTTGTTCGCTTTTTCTCTCATCATTTTCCGTCTTATCTTATCGCATTTTTATTTTTTTTTGTACTCGATCAATTATCGGATGATAGCGTTAATCTTGGCATCGACTAATCGTTTTGAATAAAACGGCATTGAAGAGCAGTATCAGTCTACTGACAAAATGTTCGATAATAAGTTGAAAAAGCTAGAAAAGAAAAATAAGTCGGTTCAAGATGCAAAAAGCTATATACTAGATATAAAAAGAAAATTTTATTTCGTTTCTTTCGAATAATTTCAATCACCATAATATGTGCAACAAATGATATGCCACAAAAAATAAAAACGAGAACATGCGTTTATCCAAGCAAAAACAAAAAGATAGATTTTTTTGTCATATAATCGAGAGATCAATAATCCATGAATTAAGTTTCTTCTTTGAATTTACTATCTGTTAAATGAATCAATTGGAAGAATGCTCTCCTTTATTATTAGCTGCTAGGTTTGTCGGAAAATGCTGAGTAATTTCATTATTATCATATAAGATTCGTGAAATTTCAAGGAACTCGTATCGATGATGGGATCTTCTAGGATATTCCGATCATTAATTAAATCTGAAAGCGATGACACGAATTCGTCGAGTTGAGTCAGCACAAAATGTGACTCTATGTGTTTGATAGTACGTAATGAAATTTCAGTAATTAACCGTCAGCAGGATTTTTTTGAAAACTAAAGTACGTTACAAACTTAATAAATTCACTATTAACAGTGGAATAAGAAGAAAAAAATACTACTTCATTTAATAGTATCCACTGCTTATTATTATGAGGAGCTTATTGTTCATTGTTTTTTTTCTCATTAAATTCTAATATATATTCTATGTTGTCAAACAAAGACTCGTTTTTGTCTTTCTTTTTTTTTGTGTGTTAACCACAAAAATAATTCCTCGAAACGTTGACAAAGAGAGAGATGTCAAAACATAGAGGCTGTTTTAAACAATCATCACCGACAGACAATAAAGTAATCAGTGTTCGAATCAATCATACCTGATGATGATGAATATGAGTCTAAAAATCAATCGAACATGCATCACTTTAATCTTTTTTTGTTTTCGACGGTACGAACAAAGATAAATTAATGGGTTGACAGATAATAACGATGGCTAGCAATAGGGTCACAAAAAATAACTAGCCAATTAAACTTATACTTCATCATGTCACTCCTTTTGTACTTATAGAATAGAATTCATTCAATTAAACATTACGATAATGAGTATTCAAAAATAATTATTTCTTGTTCGATATAATCTGTCAATTGAGATCGACAATGAAAAATGCATCGAAACTTTAAATATAAAAATTCATACATCTTTGTATATAATACAATTTTTAATAATCTTGTTTTAATATTTATTTAAAAAAAAAGAAAGAGTATTTTACGGATTTTTGTTTTACTAAAGGTACAAACAAATAAAAGTTTTTGAAATTTGTATTGCTATTCAACCTATCGGTGGAATACATTCACGAGGACAGCTGCCACAACATTTTTGACTGTTACTGCATTCAGAGTCGTCATCACAATAGACCATACAAATCCCTCCCTCGCTGGATGTTGTTGGGCATGAGTCTGGTTTTTCAGTCGTAACTACGGGTTGTGTAGTAGTAGTTGTTGTTGTTGTTGTTGTTGTTTTAGAAGAAGGACAACAGACAGTATAGGCATCATTCGGTTCAATAGCACATGTATAGTTTGATGGACAATCTGTTCGATTAATACCACGACCGCAAAAGTAAGCGTCCAATGGAGCTTGAAATCTTTCACAAGGACTACGATTACATTTACATTTTGAACAACCTCTTCTATTTAATTCAAAACCATATTTACATTGTTTACCACATGGTGGACGGCATTTTTTTCTTCGTCTGGGTCTGAAACAGTCAATTGTGCTCAAATACATACCAATAAGATTGTAAAATCACGCGTCCTTTGTTGAATATGATTGTATAATTTGCCTAATACCTACCGTGTATTTATATTAGACAAAACTAAATGCGCCACAAGAAAAGTTTTGTTTATCGTACAATACAGCTTTTAATTAGACGTTTTGTCATGTTTTTCAAGACGAAAAGTCACGTGATATCAAGGTATAGACTGTCTACACTTCCTTAAACGCTTGATACGTGCTCAAAAAAACTGTAGTAATATTTTATGAAAGGACCGAAAAATAATTATAGGTATTTTATATGACGTCATTGAATCAGATTGTTCAATCGATGTATGACACAATTTTAGAGAAAATTTGTGAGTATACGTTCGAAGTCAAAAGGAAGAAAGCTTTTTTACGTTTAAAAAGATAAAAATAGAGCTGTAAAGTAGCAATTAAAAAAAAACAGCGAGTTCACCATTTTATTGCTTTTTTTGTCATTATAAATGATAAACAAAAATTCATTGCAAGCTAATTTACTACTAATTGCTAAATGGAATCTGAGATATGGAAATAATCTAGTCAATTTTTAGTGTTTATTTATCTAAGAGGATTATACCCTTAAGATATACAGAAGTTTATTGAAATCTCCAAGATAACTGATTGACTTCTGATATTTATCATTGTTCACTAGGAAAAAGATGAATATTGAACTTGTCTCTATAGATGACAGCAGTTATTCAAACTCAGAATATTTCACAAAAGATTATTTTTTTATGATAAATTAGCAGCATCGTCATTCAGTTAATTTGAGTCGAATTATATGATATGGCGTTTAGTATAGCTTCTCTATGGTTCGATTTATCGATCTAATCAGTGGCGGCGGAGCCACTGAGACAGGTGAGGCTTGAGCCTCACCTAGTTTTCAGCAGATGAGGCTCAACCTCACCTAGATTTCGCGATATGAGACTCAGCCTCACTTGCTTTTGTACTGAATATTGCTATGTTTTTGTTCTTGCATCAGAGTAGGAGCAAAGAAAAGCAGTTTTCGGTATTTTCCAATCTTCTTTCTTATACTGACCATTTTTATTTTTACTGAAGTTCAATAAAAAGAAAGCTTATTTACTACTTGATGTTTCATAAAATTCCACTGTAGCAACAAAATATGGTGAGCCTCACCTAACTTAATGACGCTCCGCCGCCCCTGGATCTAATGATTGATTTTTTTAATCGATTTCGTTACATTAGATGTGTAATTATTCAATGAAACAAAAACAAATACTATTGACACAAAGTTATTTGAAGATTTTATTTAGTTAGGGTATTAAAAATGTTATTTTGTCATTCGAATTAATATGGACTGTAAATTCTAAGCTTGAGTTTCGATGGCGACAACTCACTATTAACACTATGACGTGAATGCTTGAATAAATCTGTAGTTTAATGGACATTTCTAATTATGTGCACACGGACGATCGCCAAGTGGTTGATGCCCAAAGCTACATAGCAGTTTTAAAAAAAGCTGCAATTTCATTCCCTATTTATGTATTGAAATTAATTATCAGCGACGAGAAACACATGTTGATAAAATTAATTTGTACGAAAATATCTTTTGGCCTGAGTACGAATAAATTACTATTGATTGAAATTTTATTTAAAACTCGATTAAAGAGAAAACAAATATTAAGCGGTATCATCGATCATTTAATATCCATTTTATTACGAGAAAATCATATCGATAATTGAAATTATTTATGTATTACCTTACTATTGAAATTATTGATTGAATCATTTTTTCATTCGAGTGCAAAAAAAATAGGCAAATATTAGAACGAAATATTTCATTTATCTATGCTCGATCGAACATATTGTTTAATTCGTAATGCGTAGAAAATAGTTTTAGTAACCGTGTAAATGATTATGATAGAGAGCATTGTTTTTTGTTTGTATAATTAGTGAAAATATTTTGTTTTCCGACATTGTCTTCATTGATTGAATCGAAAGATGAATGTTTTATTTCTACTGAAAAGACTTAGACCAAGAGAAAGTTTATTAATTTCGTTACATTGATAGTTACTAACAATTCATCAGTTTATTTATTTGCTATAGTAATAAAGACTACTGTAAAAGAAGTCCTTTTGTTACGATATTAAATAAGTTCTTGATATTTAAACAGAATAAATATCGATTTTATTCGATAATAAATAACAGATGTAGTATTTGAGGATAGATTATGTATTTGCTTTCATCTACGATTGTACTCATTGATAACGAGGACACCATACAACATAAGCATCATCGAATGTAATGACACAAAGTTGTGTTAATGGACAACCGCAATGATTAGAACCTTGACAAAATAAGAAATGAATAATCTTCAGGGCATGTTTGTCTCTCTCTCTCTCTTACTCTCACGCTAAATATATTACTTGTATTCTTCTACATGTAAATGTTGAACATCAATTCTCATGAATTACTTTTCCAGACTTCCAATTTACATACATTTATTGCACATGCTGGCATATATTCCGTACGTGACAGACTTTCTGGCATAGTGAGCGTAACGCACATAGGATAACGAGTATAATAGTAACACACAGTATTGCATAGTTAGTGTTTATGTAATCAAGTAAATTGTTTTTATGTCAGGGTGAGATGTGTAGATCTGATAGATTTCAGTGAGTAAATTATGATAGATCTGCTATTTATCTTAAAGATAGAAATCTTTATTTTCAATTAGATATTATGGAAACAAGGGCATGTACTTATGTCGACTGACTGTGAGTGACGATATCGGAATGTAGAATTTTAAACGAATTGTATTTAGCTGATTGACTGAAAACTAGTTATCGAGATAGCGATAAATTATTGTGTCGACAATGAAAACGATGACGTTCAATAAAATTGCGAAATTCAATTCTCTCTATTTTTTGTTTATTGAAGATAGGCATTTACAACATTGAATACTAAACACGTCATTTTTTAGCCGTACATGTAAGGCTAACCTTTGAAAAATCTTTGTATATCATCATAAGAGCTATTCTAGTTGTTTTTAATAATTACTTTTCCTCCTTTAATTAAACTACAATCAACTGAAATAGATTACATCAGAAGAAGAAAAAAATATTCCAAATGTTAATTCTTTGATTTTCAAAATCATGATCGATACGAGTACAGATAAATGCATGAAAAGTTGAAAACGATTTTGATTGATTTTTTCTGTATTTTTTAGAAATTCTACTTATATTTTAAACAATACAAATCTCCGACGCACATATATATATATATAACGAACAGTGATAAACAAAAGAAAACTGTACATTTTTTTTTAATTTACTAATTCTATTTGAAATTTTATCTCACTAACAATGGAGGTGTTTAAACTAGTCTCATTGAGACCTTCAAGCATACAAAGTTTCAGGTGCAAATTCGAGAATATGACTTTGCTGGGAAAGCGGGTCCTGCAGAGAAAATTCACTGAAAAATCGAATATCTCCCTCTAGGCAAGCCATGGGCCACTAATATTTTAACCCTGTTAGTTTGGCAATGAGACCTTTCATTTGATACCAATATGAGCGGTTTTCGTGACGAACAGTACAAAACACCTCCATTGTAAGACGATTCTTCAATCATGTTTTTTTTTCTTTGCTGATGAAATTCTATTTTCAAGGTTCACAAAATCCGTCCCTGAACACGCAATAGATGATATAGATCAATTAAAGAGATTGCACTTGGCCTAGTATTTTCAATTACTTTACATTCGAATAATTCTATCAGAAACGTCATCTTCATAGTATGTCTCTGTTTGCTGACATGTCACTTACATTAGAGTTATTTTTTTAAATTAATATGATACTTCGAGCTACTTCTATTAACTTGTTTTACATATCATTTGTGAGTATTCTTCAAACTCAACAGGGCACCATAACATGGTGATATTGTTGAAAATATTACATTTATTATTAGCTCAATTTTTCAACGAATGAAAACATATCTCATTTTTTTTAAATAATTTTTCTTCACTAATTGGCACGTATCCTAAATATAATAGAAATTTACTCTATTCGATTGTACTTCGCATAGTGATAATATTGAAAATACAACCTTGATTAACATACTACATGTCTAGGTTCGAGTGTATAGCACACGATTAATGAATTCAATGCAACTGCGTATTATGTAATGTCATGAACTGAAAACAAAATAATGAATCGATGAACATGATTCATATAACTAGAATCTGCAAAGCGCAAGTTTATGACATATTCCAGATACGTTCCACTCGGAGTGTGGTACGTTTACAATTAATCGAATAGTGGATTAAACAATTCATCGCATGCCATTAGTAGACAATGTGCAGTCTGTTTATAGTTACGAAGTTATCTTTGAATCATAAATAAATCTACTAGGTCAATTTTGATAGTCAAAGAGACGTTATTGAAGTTTTTTGTGATTTGAATGAAACAAGGTCAATCACTGCTAACAATCTTACTAAACAAAATAATATATGTCAATGCAAACATTTTTCTTCACGACCAATTAATGTAATTTTTCATTTTTTACAAACTAGAGCCTTGCATTCAATGCAGTCAACAAAAGAAAAAGTGTACAAATTACTTTTTTCTTTTGATTTTCACCTATTTTAATTATGCTTTGATAGACATATGAAAAGGTCGTTAAATAAGTCAGTAAAATAAAGAGACTATTTATAATAATAGGAATACTTAACCTAAAGAGAGAGATTAAGCTTGTTTAGAACCATATATTATCTTTTATTTCATTTTCATGATTAATAATGAAATTTCCCCTGAAGTCATAGAGAAATTTGAACTTGTATTCAAAATATGTGATGGAAATTAACCACATAAACATGCAATCTTGATATATGTTGTTTTCAATCATCTCACCTTGTGTTTTGATCGCCAACATTAACAGACAAATAATAAAATATGTTGATTTTCATAGTTGTGCAAAGAAACCTACAAATATTTACAATAAATATAAGGTTACAATGGCTGCATAGATCAGTTTATCTACGAGTATCTCTCATCCTTGAATATGAATTATGATTATAAAAAACAGACAGCAAAAATAGTTGTCTGAAATACGATATTGCATCCTAAACCGATTAGAATAGAATCTATATTTCTTGTCGAGGTCGAACATAATGATTATATCTTGCTCATAGACGATATCAAAGGATACCTTGCTTTTTTCCTATCAGTATAATCAATACCAGACATATCTAACATAGCTATCATGTTTCTATTTAATTTTCTTTTAATAGCATTAGTTAATTACGTATATCCGTAGTTAAATAAATAAATAATTTTGCCAAAAACACCGAAAAAATTTTAATTTTCGGCAATACTTATATTTATTGCTTAATCAACTCTAACTATGGACCCATTTCCATTGTCATCAATAATTGGAACAAATAAAGGCCAAAGACGAAAAAAATAACGCCAAAAATCAAGACCAAAGAGGAAAAAAAATAATGTCAAAAATCAAGACAAAAAGAAAAACAATTAAACAATACGTAATATGAACTCTGTACATTTGAGAGGAAAATACTGCTCAATGAAATGAGAAATGAACAAGGACAGGAAAACACACACGACAAATAAAACCGGTAGTCAACACAAAAAATGGCATAAATCTTTCATTTTTTTAGTTTCTTTCGCGAATTACATTCGTTTGTATGTGTTCATCCTGATACCAATTCTGTTTTGGAACAACAGAATACACGAAACATACAGCAACAACAATTAAAACAAGGAAAGAAATTAGACAATACATACGCACAACATAAATTTTTTTTTATTTTTTTTATTAAAATTGAAATCTCTGTTTTTTCTTCGTAAAGTTTTTTAGACTTTTTTTGGTCCATATCCAATAGCTGCATCGTCCCACTCCAATTGATGATCAACTTTTTTCTTATGTACCTTATTATTTTCATCATCACCATCGTCTTCTGATGAATATTCGTTACGATTATTAGTTTGAAATTCTGCATCTTCATCATCCGAACTTGAACCTGGATATTCATCTAATGTTTGTTCAATGTTATGAATATTTACCGATTGAGCAGATTTCTATAGAAAAAAAAAGGAAATAGATAAATAATGCGCAATACAAAACAAAAAGAATCCTCCGAATTAACTAACTTTTGTTTCATCTAGTGGATTAACTGTAATATTAAGTCCAATATCATCTTCCCATTCCATTTGAGAATGTATATCATCTCCATTATTTGTGTTTGGATTATGTTTTCGATTAGTTGTACGAATACGTACAACAAGATAAAGTACAAGTACACCAGCAAGACCGACCGAGACACAAATAACTACCGCGATAGGCCAGTCTAAGAACAAAAAATGTTGTCATTATTTATCTAATCTTGGACTTTTTCTTCCTATTAACTCTAGTTCATTTTTCTTGCACTAATAACTCTCTCTCTCTCCTGTATTGTTTATGTTATCGGTTAACGTTCATTTCTTTCTTTATCACTTGTTGTTGTTATTACTAGCATAACTATTGCGTCCATTTATCATCTATGCACAGCAAATTGAGCAATCAAATAGCAAACACAAAAAAAAATAAGAAAAGAAAAGGACTTGCGCTGTCAGTACAAAGCAAAAGTTCATCACCTGGTGATGTTCTTTGCGCTTTATGATGACAAAAAAGACAAGAATGCTAATTGGTTGTATATGCACAACTGAGGCACGCTCTTGTATCTCCCTTTTTATATGTACATACGCATGAAGAGGTAGATGAATGCATATACGCATGTATGGTGACATACATAAATAGATTGACCATCAAGGATAGTAAACTGTGAAACATCTATCGTTTTACTTCGACTCAGTGTCAAGGTCAACGATATTATTGACCGATTGATTAGTTTGAAAATGAGAAGAACAAAAGTAATAACTTGATTCGAACTTACTTAAAGTTGGCAGTAGAAACATTTCGATGAGATATCGTTGTATATAATGTCAGATAGAAAATAGTTTGTTAAGACAAAAAATAATTGTTGTACTAGCTACAACTCTACGAATCGTTGTCGTCGATAATGATAATGACAGTGGTTGAAAGCCTGTTTGCTGTTGTAGTACAGAGAACGAGAGACAGAGAGAAGAGTCTTGACGACAACGAAGAGGAGAATAAGAAGAAGAAAAAATGCCGGCCAACGTTGAGATGTGCGAGAGCGCGAACACACATATACGCCCAGTCAGACAGCAGATAATTTTACAATATATTTACACTCATTTTTTCTCCTTTTTTCCTTCTTCTACGCATCTAAGCACAAAGCAAATAGTTTATTACAAGCAGAAATGAATGGGAAAAAATTCCGCAGCAGGAAAAAACTCTTCCTTTTGCTTCTTTTTTTTCTCTTCTATGTACGACGATGCTAAAGCATGAAGAATAGTCTAAGTGATTCATCGAATACTAACATTCTTGATCCAACGTCTAGTCTACATTTTGCTTGCTTCGTTTAATATAAGTATATACGTGAGAAGTCACATCTATTTGCGTTCAATCCATTTTTTTCTCTCTTTTTACTATATGTAAAAAGAGAGAGAGAGAGAGATATAGAGAAGATCATCACTGTGAACTGTATGATGACAAATCTCTCTCCCTCTCTCTCTCTCTCTCTATATATATATATATGAATTTTATGGTTAATAACAATCAGGAAAAAAAAAGAAAAATGTTTCGTCTAGTTTTTCTCGTTATTCATCAACATCTTTGATTTATGTGTTCGTCTCGAAGTTGTGCGTCCTTCAATGCCAGTCATATAGGCATAAACACGACAGAATCCATATAGTAGCTTCAAAGAGCTATAAGTTATTGGTATATCACAGGCTATACATCAGCCGATAAAATCATCACCTTTACTATTTTTTCGCCTTACAGCAACTAGCAAATAACAACATAACCACGCAAACAGGCAGACATTATATCTCCTGATGCGAAAGATTTTTTTTTATCTATCGCCCTTTTTTTTCTACTTAGATAGTTTATACCGAACTGCACATATGTTACAGATAAAAACTGTTTTTCCGTCGAAGACTTCCAATCAATAGAAACTATTTTGTTATTATAGCATATGCATGAAAATGAAAATAGGTACTGTAATATAGTCACCTGATATATTTCGTTTAACTCGTTCATTGGTTTCATCAACATTAACAATATGATTTCTTGCGTGATCATTATCTACAAAAAATTGATTCGATAAAGCAGCAGCAACTGGAGCCGATGGAGCCATCTGTTTTTCTATGTGGACCTAGAAAAAAAATAAAAAAATGAATTAATAATATAATAAAAACTAAATTTCATACTCGAACACGAATTTCATTTGTTATGACACGAGCAGAAACACTAACACATGAAAGTGCGAACGATCGATCCATATAAGTTATAGGTGCATGTGATACATAAGCGATCTGTCGAAATAAACTTTGATAAACATCAATGGTTTCAAGACCTGAAAACGTTGCACCCTCATTTGTAACTTGTTTTTCTAGATTAGGAGCATCTGGTATAATTAATTGTTCAGTGTTTGATAATGATGGTATCGCTTGTAACATACAATCACTTATATCAGCTAGAATAGAAATATAAAATTCATCGTTGTATAAAGAAGACAAAAAGAAATACGTATAAGATTTTACCTTGTTGCTTTTTAATTGCATTTGTAAAAATTGATAAGGTTCGAAATAGATAAATACCTCGATGAATAACATTTTCTGGTACGGTATAATAAGTATCACCTTTAAGTTCAACTTTAATTGGAATTTTCGGCTCATCAATTGATATAAATCTTGTGAAGACTGGTAATTCATTTGGATTTGTTTCTCCTAAACATTTAACACGTGTGCGAATTGTTACTTTTCGTTCACCCTGTGGACCAACGGGTTCAAAGGTATTACGATAAACCACATGTTTCAATAATAGTTCATAGGACTCAGTTGTATCCGTACGTAATATCCACATTGATCGATTGGAGTTACTAACGAATTCCTAAGATAAATAAAGATGAAGAATTTCTTTGTAAAGAGACATGCGCGCCAGACTTACAAGATTTGTTTCATGATGAACATCAGGAATATCGAGGTATTGATGACAGTCTTGAATGCATTCTGATGATCGTTGTAATTCTTCTTTTTGTTCAATTGAAAGACCCGATAATTGACCATGAAAATGTTGAACCATGCGAGATGCACGGGCTAAATAGAATAGTTATTCAATTTTATATTTTCTATAGACCTTTATTACTCATGCTAAGAGTAGAATCTATTTCGAAACGATGGAAAAACAACATCCATATCATTATGATAAAATATAAAAATTTTCCACGCAGAATTACTTAATAGTCAAAGAGATATTTTGATTTATAGATCACACTTTATATTCATGTATATTTCACTACTTCATATAATTAACTGGGGGAGTTTGACCAATGTCACCAATATATATATATATATATATACTTTTAAGGGCCCCCGTGGGTATATATATGAAAGGACAAGGTTTCATCAAGTATATGCTAGTATGAATCTAATTGAAACACAGTTTGAGAAACAGACATATACTTAAAACATATAAACAATCATTGAACTTGACCTATTCACATGACTAAGGCACTCATTCATTCCTAAAGTACCCCTTCGGCATAACTGAGAAGATTAAACATAACATACATATTCACATGGATTCCATATGAATATGTCATAATGAAATTTAATCGAAGACTTATAAATTTTTTTCTTCTTCTATCTTACCATGCCAGCATGCTCCCAATGTAAATATTGTGTCGTTAGTTCCTTCAATAATTGATAATGGATGATCTTCAACAGCTCGAAAATTTTCTTTAGTTGCAACAATTAATTGTTCATCAATATATAAATCGATCTAAGCAAAAGAAAAATAAATAGTTAATTTAAATGAAAAACAAAATTCGTTCCATTGCAAAAAATTTACTTTATTCGGATAGTCAACAATAAATTTATATGAATGCCATTTATTGTCATTGATCTGTGATAATTTCCACATCCATTCAGCTGTATGCATTGCATTCAAATCCGATGATACTGGTCCTTTACGTAATAATAATTTCAAATAATCATTTTGAATAAACAAAGCTGTATGATGACGATTTTTTGCTAAATAAAATTTTCTTTTGTTTAGTTTCTTGTAAAAAGAATAAGAAAATTTTCGATTTCTTCAACTTACATTTTTTGTCACTTTTACAGAAAATATGTTGTTTATTATTATCGTTTTTATTCTCGTTTGCGTGCTTCATCCACATACGAATAGTTAATTCCTTATTTAAATGACCCGAAAATTCCGATTGATTGACAATTAATGCTTGACTGAAACCATTAAACGTGACTACTCTTGATTGAGGAATTTCGTTTGGTTTATCATCTTTTGGCAATAAAATATATTCACGTTCGGTCGTTGCTAAAA
>OENM01000464.1:0-26319 GCA_900239745.1 Rotaria magnacalcarata | reverse complement strand
ACAAGTGAACTTTGTTTTGCTTTCAAAAAAAAAAAAAGAAATACATACAGCATTGATCAAGCTTACAGCCACTATCTAATCCATTTGAATCAAGTTCAACTGTACCAACAATATCTTGAACATTACATGTCTCTTCACATGCATTCACATTGACAGTATCAAATAGATGAATACGGTCCGATTGAATTAATAATTTTTCTGATGCTTTATCTAAATAAGTAAACATCAAGTACATATACGATAGATTTATTTTGTTTCTCCTATTCGGCTTATACCATTCAAGTTTGGCTTGCATGATTTGATAATTTTAACAGTAACACGAGCTGGTTGACTTATTTTTTTTGAATTATCATTCGATGGAAAGCAGTCAATAGCAATAACATCGAATTCATATTGATCGCCACTTAATGTTTCTGTTATCGATATTATACCTTTCGAATCAATAGAAAATGGCACTTTCGGCGTAACTATTTCATAGCCGCATACGCGATGATCTTGATTAGCGCAATCATCATCGGTTGCTTCAACCTAAATGGGAAAATAATAGATTTTGAGAACCTAATTTTTCTTCCATTAAGCCTCAAGAAAAATACGAAGAAAAACAGTTATTAGATTTGTGTATTGTCGCACATTAGAATATGTTTTGATGATTACAATTATTTTCATACTTATCGATATTTCTAGTTCTATCGAAATTAATTTTCAAGAGAATATGTTTACAGGAAAACGCATCATATTCCATTCTATTTCTGATTGTTTGAATTCAGTAAAATGAACGCATATGCGTAGACCTTTTTTCTTCTTCTTCTTAACTTACACGACATGATGAAGAATCACAGATTTGACTTCCATGTAATTTGAATAGATAATGATCATGTGTAAAAACTGGTGCATATTCATTAACATCATCAACAGTAATAATCAAAGAAGATCTAAATTAGGATAGACAAAAACAACAAACAAACATATAATACGTCATCACAATTTAGTTTTGTTTTCTGATTGCTTTATTATTGTTAGTTGAAGTGTCTCGGCAAATAAGTCACCTTGAGATAAGTATTTAGAAATATGTTTTCTTTTCTTACCTTTCTGAATAACGTCGATTATCACCAGGCGCACAATCAAAGGCACGTACATATACTCGATGTATTTGTTTTATTTCACAATCGAGTGCCTCACTAGTTGCTTTTAGTTTAAGAGTAGGTTGATTATCAATCATTTCAAAACTGAATGGGATGTTTTGCGTAATATCATCAACAATATCGTCGTGTTTGTGCAATGACAACTCGTAACCACAAATTTTACCTGGGTAAAAATAGCATGTTTATTTTTTATTTCCTTTTATTACAAGCAAAGCAATAAATCCTTTAATCATCACATACCATTTAACGAAGCCGGTTGATCAGCATCGGATGCATATAAACGTGGTTCAATTCTAACGATACGTTCATTTTCCTTGACATGACCTGTATAGGAGTTTGCTGAAAGTATGGGATCAAAAAAATTCGCTTTAATCCTTGAATATTTTGTTTCTATTGACAAAACTTGCATATTTGTCAAGGCTATATATGATAATGAAAAATACGAAACAAAATAAAAAAATATGTCTTAACCTTGAAATTTTAAAAATTGACTCTACCTGCAATGACGAGAAAAAATATCGACCCAAACATTGTAGTCGATTGCTGTGTGTTTTTCGAATCTTAGTTTTATTCGAATATTTTGTGAATCGATAAAGTGACTTGAAGTTCGCCTTGCTTTTTATCTATGTGAAATAGTGATGAGATTTAGGAAAGAACGAATAGAATCTCAATTAGTGAATAGATCAGAAGAAGAAGAAAAATCATGAAAATGATTTACGAGTATTTAAAAAAAAAAAGAAATAAAGAACTATCATGGCAATGAAGAGACACAAAATGGTAGTCTTACCACTACTTCTATTCTGACTTGTCGATGAAACGAGAGCGAGCAAGAAAGAGAAAAAAACTCGAGACCAATCTCGCTCTTTTTACGGCTCATTCCGTATATTTCTCTTGTCTCTTTTTTCTCGCTTTCTATCGCTCTCTTCTCTCTATACGTTTTGTCCCTCGTCTTTGTAACTTTTTTTTAATACTGTGTGAGATGCATACAGTGTAGGCTGATTTTTTTTTGTTTAATATTTTTCCTACCGATCCTCTTTTTTCTTGCTTTATGTACATGTATATTTTTTTTTCTACGCTGTGTGTGATAGGACGCGTAAGAAAAGTGAGTAAGAGCCAGTCAAGTTAGAGAAAACGTAAACGTATATGATACATAAATCAATATGTTGACACCACCATTGACGCCTATTCCTTCCGATGATATTCATACAAATGACAAGCAAAAAGTGATTAGCTTACAAAAAAAAGATTTATATCGTATATTTTATATACAAAATAGCAACTAAAAATAATTCTTAAAAAGTCAATATTTTTCGGAAAAAAGAAAACAAATTAATTAAAAGATCCAGTAACACATGTTACAACATTTCCTTGAGAAGTATAAGTAGTTTTTGCAGTTTTAAATATTCGTTTCTTTTTACATGGCTCGATGTCTTCCTCATCGTCGTTGTCGTTGTCGTCGTCGTTGGATATATCTGAATAGTTCGTAGATGGGATACTATCTGTGTTGAGTCGTTGAAGAATGATATCATCTGTTATTGAATTCAGACCTTCTTGTTCAATGAGTTTTTTCGGTACGAGAATCATTTGTCCATCAATAGTTTTATGAATAAGATAGGTTGTATTCAATTCTAAACTGTGACGATAGGTTGTTTCTAATTTAACTATACATGGATGTTTAGCTTGTTCAATCGTTTGCAATTGTTCATCTGAGTATGAAACTTGTCGACAGTTTCGTTTCGATAATTTTGTTTTATTTTCATTTTTATGCTTATTTACACTACTTAATGAACGAGGGTGACCACGACCACGAGGTTGAACAATTGGTAAAGAAAATGTCTTCTTTAATGATTCTAAACGTTGAATGAGTGCTTCCGATGATGATGGCAATGCATCCAACATTGATTCACAACGATTTTGAAGCTAAAGACGAATCAGAAAGAAGGAGAAAAAAAGCTTCTTTAGTTTTATTTGAAAATGGCATTTGGAATAAGTGTCGTAAAAGTCTACAACAAAAGCAAAACTCCGAAACAATCGAAAATTGGTGAAGTGTACCGAGACAATTTCTTTTTTTGTTTGTTTCAACTGATTTTTGTACTAGTATTTAGACATCTCTAGGCAAAGGTCATTCTTACAAGAAACGATCTCGAATATGATTAATTAGGAAATTCTTTCAAACTTTTCACATATAGATTAGTACGAGAGATATTGCGTGTACGATTGACAAAAGATATCTATTCGTTTTGTTTTTCGTCTACTCAGTAAACAAAGTAACTATATTTTATATAATTCAAGGATGAAAAAACAAAACATAGACATAATTTGATTATAACATAAATAAGTTGTTGTTTATCAATGAAACTAATGCAACTCGTAATTTTACCTGAAGCATTTTTTTTCGCAGAGTCAGACAAGTATTTATTTGTGTTATTAGTAAATCGGCACTTTCACGTTGTTCAAAGACAAACTCAATATGTTTAATTAATGGCATTGTATTGTTCATTTGTCTTTTTCTAATCCAATATTCATAGAGTTTTTTCGATAGATTTTCATCATATTCATTGGGACATTCTTCATGTAAACGAGATGATGAAATAAATGTAGAAAATTTTTTATAACATTCATTTATCCACTGTTCATTTTTTAATTGATCACGATGATAGATAGTTAATGGAATTGATGACGATGATGGTGATGATGAACATGATGAATCATCGTCATCATCGCTCTCGAGAGTTTTTGATAATTTTATTGACTCTTCTTCAGAACGTTTTCTAGCCTCATCAGAATGTTTCGAACAATAGGCATTAAACTGTGAACGAAATATAGTTGGTTCTTTAGTAGTTGTTTGTTGAATATCAAGGAAGTAGCCAGCAGCAAGGCCACAAGTAACCTTGAAATATCAAAAAGAATATAAAAGGTTGGTTATTTGAAAACTTGAGTTGAAAAAAGAAAACACTTTCACATGATTCAGATATGATTTATATGATTATAAAAAAACAGCAGCTGCCGCCTTGAGGTTTCCCTTGCGTTTAAGGGCTTCACTGATGCTTCAAAATAATAGAATATTATTCTTTTTGTATCGAATGAATGCATGATCACTCATCTCGGAAAAAGAAGATCAACAACCCGTAATAATGTAACTGTCAAAAACTTTAGAGTAATTAGTAACTTCAATGCAAGATATTTAATAATAAATTTCATTCTCTTTTTTTTTTGATACATACATGAAATGGTGTTCTACAATTTTTATGTGCACACTGTACACATGCGCCTTCCGTTGTTGAACAAATAACACAACGAAGAGACCAACGTGTATGTGGAATTTTATTCAGGTGTAAAATAGGCTCCTACTCAAATATTTAAATGTGACATAATTATATTCATCGTTTTTCGCCTACCATATTAACATAATCGGCAAATTTGAGTTCAGGCAACCAAAGAACGCATGTTAAATGACACCAAATAGTACCACTTGCTGTACACTTCATTGGACCACCAAGTCTAAAATGTACAGTTTTGTTTCGATAAGATTTTGTTTTTATACATTTAAACTATTTTACTTCGGACAAAGAATACATGCAGGTCGCCTAAGAATAGAACAAGGTTTACAAAGCCATGTCCCAGTTGGTATAACGGCTATGCCATAACAGTTTTGATGTACACAACAATGGCATCGTTCACAAAAGACCATTTCATTTCCATCGTCAGCATCGGGTAATAAACAAATATCACATACAATTTTATCATCATCATCACAGAATTTTTGATTAATATATGAATGAATTTTCTCAGCTGCTGAAAATTCTAAAATAATAATTGCATTTTCAAACTCTTCTTCACTTATTTGTCGTTTTTCTACAAGAAACAAAAAAACTGACACAATAAAAATAAATAATCAAGAACATATTTATACGTATGATTATATTTTGTCGATTAATTTCATGGAGAAATTCGAGATCATCATCATCCATATCATAATCAAGTTCACGCATAACTGTTTTCATAACTAATTGAGTTGGATCACTAGACATGAAATTCAGAAAAAAAACCGAATTTATCGATTTTATAATTCAAATGACACTTTTTTTATCTTAATTTTAAAGTCAAATGAGAAATATCATAGAGTGATTGATTCTATACATACCTTGGTTCATTTATTTGCTCATCACTATCTGATTTGGGCTTTTCGTTTTGAATTTTTTCTGATAATCGCTTATAAGGTACAATTTGAGTTTTATAATTGAATATTGATTGGTTAATAGGAATAGATAATTTGTACCATTGAGGTTGTCGATCGGTTACTGTCCAATATGATGCTTTAGAATTCGTTGTTGATGTTGTAGTAAAAACAAGTTTATTATTAGGACCAAGTGAAGCAAATATTTCTGTTTTTTGATTATCATCTGTATCAACTGTAGATTCATTGCCAGAACCAGCTTCAGTAAGAAGCAACGGTGGTGATGCACTCGTCCGTAATGATGACAGAACAGTCTAATGAGAATATAAAAATATGAGTACAACAAAAAATATCACATTTATGTATTACTGTTCTTCGTCGTTGAGATCGACGACGAGTTATTGAATTTTTTGATATGGTTGGTTTAATTTTAATACTAACATTTGATGATGAATTTGAAGTCATTTGTCGACTGATCGTGTCAGTCATTATTAAATTTCGAACAGAAGATATCAACAGAAGCAAAGAAAATAGATACAATAATTTAACAGGAATTTGTTTTGTTTAATCACAGATTTTAAACTTTAGGTAAATGCAAAGACAAAAGAAACAACATTAATATTAATGGTTCATTGACGTTCTCACCACATAGATAGAAAAAAAAAATTTTTTTCTTCTATGGAATTAAAACAAAATAAAAATCTGAAAGAGAAAAAGATTAAGCTTCTTCTTGAATAATTAAATATCACGTTAGTAGAAGGATTTCCGTGTTTTTCTTCATCTAAGGATTCAAAGGAAGATATTCTCAAAAGTGTTGACTTTTTGATCTTCATAATATTTTCTTTGTTAAAATAAAATAGGACAATTCGATAATTGCAAAGGCGATTAATTATGAAGTAAATCAAAATCTATTCGAAATAAATTTCTGTCAAATAGAATGGTTTGATAAAAAAAAGAAAGGTGAATTCTAATTCATTTTTACAAGGTCTTTACTTTGACTGGAGGACAAGCGTTTTTATCATTTATCTCCTTTGTTACAAAACATAAATAGATATGTGAGATCTACTCAGAAAATTTCATCCTTATCATAACTTCAGTCAATCTCATTTAGTCTTGAAAAAAGTACTTTAGAAATATGTTTGTCTCTTAACTGAACGTAATTTTTAACCTTGGAGTACCTTTAATTCCAGTTGAAAGAGCATTTTTTTTCTAATATTCCCCGTGGCTAAGATTAAAGTTCCCCTTGCGAATCCTTAAGCATAAACTATTATATTTAATAACCTCCGTTTATAATAAACCTCAAAAGTAATGGTTCGCATCATTTTATTTTCTTTAGAAATCGGTTCGTTGAACTTTCAAATATTCCGAACGCTTTTTCTCATGCAAAAAAAACACAAACAAACGAACGAACGAAGTAGATGATCATAGTTTTTATTCTTTTATCGCTCACATAATAACGGGCAACAACAAGAAAAAATAATAAATTTTATTTCTTAGAAATCATAATCAAGATAATCATTATCAAAATGATGTATGCGCACGAAACCATCTTCTCCACCACTGGCATAGCTAAAAATTTTGTAACAATAAAATTTATTTATTTTTTCGTAGTAACAAACAAACAAACAAACAAACCTTTTGCCATCCGGATGAAAAGCAAGAGTATTAATCGGTCCAAAATGGCCTTTAACTCGAGCAAATTCTTCTTCAAATATTAGATGAAAGAATCGAGCTTCGAATTTTCCTGTTGTAGCTGCAGTTTGTGTGACCTTGAGAGAAAAAGAAACGACGTATGGATTCAACTTAGGAATATATCTAACTAACCTCAATAGCTTCTTGACCACCACCAAGTACTACATGATCTTTAATTGGTGACATAGCAGCTGAGTTCACTGGACGATCGGTAGTATATGTTTTCAAATGGTCCAATGTTTCGACATCAAAAAGCTAAAAATGAATATTCACTAGAAAATTCTCAATTCTTTTGGTTGATTTTTTTATTTACTTTAGCTGTGCAATCTTTAGATGATGAAATTAAAAATGTTAAATCACGATTTGTTTGTAAGTCCATGATTTGTGCTGTGTGAGGTTTTTCTTTACGTACATCGTCTTGCGTCTAAATAATTATTAGAAATGAAAAATCCATCAAAAACTTATTTCCGAAAAAATTACTTTAATATCCCATTGTACTAATTCACCGTTATCATGACCAGTTATAATAAATTGATCTAATGTACCCCACAATGCACTTGTTACTTTGCGATGCCCTAACTGTGAGATATTTATACGAACTGATGGGCCTTCAGCAGCTTAAAAAAAAACAAGAGCGAAAAACTTTTATGAAATTGTTTTCGTTTTAATCAGCATACGTCTCATTCGAATATCTGTCAAATACATTTCACAAGATTTGCCCATAACGTCATCGTTTGTGTATAGGATGCTATTGCCATCGTAACTGAATGCACAACATCGAGCTGGTGCTTCAAGTGTATAGGAGTTTCTTTCACGTCCTGTTTGAACATCCCAAACGCGAACAGTACTATCGGCAGATGCTGATACAAATGCAGTTGTATCCCAGTTTACATCTATTGTCCACACTGTTCCATTGTGTCCATTGTATGTACCCAAACGTTCACCATTTATTGAATACCATACGCAAGGAATTTTATCTTTTCCAGATGAAAATAATAAATCACCTTCGCGATTGTATCGAATTTTAGTTAAAGAACGTTCGTGAGCTTGTAAAAGAATTGGTCTCTATAAATGATAAAATTTAACAAGCAAAACGCTTTAAAGTTTATCTTACCATTTTGGTTAATTCCCTTATAAAGAATGATCTTAATCTAAAAATATAGAAAAACTTTATTTTCCTTTCAGAATTATTCAATGCTAAGTAGTCGTTTTTTTAATGGTAGCATCATTCAAATTTTTAAAATAGCTGGAAAATGCAGCAATATGCTTGGGAAATCTGTTCGAAGAAATTCTCTATATCATATTAACTAGCTATCGATTCTACCTTGAATACTCATAAGGAAAAGAAAAATTGATTAAATTTTGAATCTTCTAGTTACAAATCTTTAATGAAAGAAAACAAGAAAGAATAATCTAATGACTAGTTTCTATTTAAAATAGAAAGAAAATAAAGTGCTACAGCTAGAGCTGTGAACGTGTAATACAAACGAAGCAAAGCTCTTTTTTTTAAAGTAGTGTATTAACTACTTAAGATAGTGAGCAATATAGATATATCACATACAAAATGCAGTCGAATACAGTAGAAATAAGAAATGATTTCGTAAGATTTTCTCCCATTTTACGATTTTTTTCCTTTTTCTTGCATAATTACGTAAGATATTAGTCATGAAAAGTAAGCGGTTTTCTATTTCTCGAATAAAGTAAAATGACTCTAAAAATTCAAAAATAAAATAAAATGATATTTAAATCATTGATAACTAAAACTAAAATATTGAAATTGATTAAGTTCATAAATTTATGCAATTTTAAATAAATTGATTATTTGTTTGCCTTCGGTGTCCATTTTCTATTACTATTAATAAAATTAAGCAAGCCATTAGTTGATGGATCATGAGTTGTAACAGGTTTAGTTGCATCTAATTCTGGTAAAATAGCTTTTGCTAATTGTTTACCAAGTTCAACACCAAATTGATCGTACGAATTAATATCCCATATTTGTCCTTGTACAAATATCTTATGTTCATAAGCAGCAATCAACATACCCAATGTGAATGGTGTTATACGAGGTAAAACAAATGAATTTGTTGGTCGATTACCACGGAATGTTTTATGATAAATAAGAAGTTGATCGGCGGATTTATTCTCAAATCGAACTTCATCTTCAGTTAAGCCACGCATTAAAGCTTCGGTTTGAGCAAGAAAATTAGCAAGTAAAATTTTATGATGAAGACTATCACGTATTGGATTTTGAGTTTCGACTGGCGCTATAAAATCACAGGGAATCATCTTTGTACCTTGATGAATCAATTGATAAAATGCGTGCTGGCCATTTGTGCCAGGCTAGAATAATAGTTTAGTTTCATAGATATTTTTGTTCTATGGGTTTTAGTATTATTATAAATCCATGGATGTTCGATTAAGTACTTCTGAAATAAATTTTTTTCTTAGAAACCTTTGAGATATTAGTTCAATGAAGAAACTTTAGCGCAAACAACTAAAACAGACTTTTAAGGATTTTGCCTTCCTATAGAAAATGTGCACCGACATGATTATATTCCACTGGTACACTACGTTCCGACAAAAGATAGATTCATATTTTTTAAATCATTTGTTAAAATTTCTATCGATGTTTTTGGCATATGTGTCCGAGATTCGATTATTTCTGACGGAGTATCTTCTCTTCAACGAATAAAAAGCACACCGATAAAAAGTAGCTTTTTTAAAGAGAACATTATTCAAGTCCTTATAAGTAAATGATCGATATCTTGTCAAGATTTTCTTTGAATAGATCGAATAGTTTTATTCTAGTCATTCCCTTCCGCATGTGTCTTAGTCCAAATACGTATTCAAATCTGATTTACTTACTTCTCCCCAAATAATGGGTCCAGTTGTATAATCGACTTGTTTTCCTTCTTTAGTTCGATATTTTCCGTTACTTTCCATATCACCTTGTTGAAAGTACGCTGAAAATCGATGCATATATTGATCATAAGGTAAAATAGCATGAGTTTCAGCAGTAAAAAAATTATTATACCATATGCCAAGTACAGCCATAATAACTGGTAAATTTGTTTCTAATGGCATTTCTTGAAAATGTTTATCCATAGCATGTGCACCAGCTAATAATTGTTGAAAATTATCAACACCAATCGAACATACAATTGATAGACCAATAGCTGACCATAATGAATAACGACCACCAACCCAATCCCAAAATTCAAACATATTCTCTTTTGCTATACCGAATTCAGTGACTTTTTGTGTATTTGTTGATAGAGCAACAAAATGTTGTGCTACATATTTTTGATCTTTTGCTTGATTAAGAAACCATTCTTTAGCCGACTCAGCATTTGTTATTGTTTCTTGAGTTGTAAAAGTTTTTGATGCAATTATGAACAATGTTGTTTCGGGTGATAATTTTGATAATGTTTCACTTATATGTGTACCATCAATATTAGAAACAAAGTGTGCGTGTGGACCATTTTTTGAATATGGCTATAAAATTAAAATAGTTAGTTGGGGGTCAAACAGACTGAAAAAATAAAAGCTGAATTAAGACATGCGATTGGTGTTTCTATGTAACAACGGCAATTATATTGGTTAATTCGCTTTGAATTAAGTCAGTCTGTTTGACCCCTTAGTTAGTTAGTTAGCAAATGATTTTCCATATTTATTAGCTCTCTGTCTCCTATAATGAATCTAGTTTTTTCTCGAAGGAAAAACTAAATAAAAACTATCGAAATCTATTACTTTCGTATAAAACTTCATTTTTTATGCTACGGTATTCGCCATCAACCGATTGAGTTATTTCGAAACAGACGACTCTGAAAACTTCAGTTGAACTTAGAATCTTACTTTCAATGCTTCGGTCACCATTAATGGTCCAAGATCGGATCCTCCAATCCCAATATTCACAATATCAGTTATAGATTTTCCTGTATAACCTTTCCATTGACCATTTCGAATCGCTTCGGAAAAATGTTTCATTTGTTCTAAAACTCGATGAACATCTGGTAAAACATTTTTTCCATCAACAAGAACTTCCTTTCCATCTTTAGGTGCACGTAAAACTGTATGTAAAACAGCTCGTTTTTCTGTAAAATTAATTAATTCACCTTGAAACATTTTCGTTCGTTGTTCTTCAATTTGACATTCTCGACATAAAGCAAATAGTTCTCGTAGAATATCTTCATTAATTAAATTCTTTGAATAATCAAATAAAAATGGACCATCAGGCGTTTCGATTTCTAATGAGTAATGTTCAAAACGTCTGAAATCATCAAAAAATAATTGTCGAAGGTGAAGATGAGCTCCGACTGTATCATAAAGAGTTTTTAAATTTTTCCAAGCAGTTTTTTCAGTTAAAACTGTCATTATCTAGAATTAGAATTCATTTTTATTTGAACAATTCTCTCTACTCTTCTTCATGTCTGTTTATTCAATCTTCTGTTCAAAACAAATCTGACCAAAAATAAAATAAAACCAAGACTTTTAATTTAGTCTAAATACACATTTATATATAAATATAAATAAATAAATGATTTATCTGACTAGATCTGTTTTTACTACTAAACATGCTGTTTCAATTAGAAGATTCAATTTGTCAATGTTATAATTACTATCATCATAATGATTAACTGTTGTATGTAACCAACCGCAATGTTCATCTGTAAGATAACTGTCGGATGAAGTTAATATTATATGTACAAGTGATAGAATGAATTGAAACAACGATGATGATTGAGATTGCAAATTTATGACTGTTTGTTTTGATGGTGGAATCCATGATGTGTGTATTGCTGGTGTTGTTGTTGTTGTTGGATCAAGAGATTGTGAACATGATAAACGTGGCCGTTTTGATAAACGTGGTTCATCGTTTTCATCACTGGGTCGTTTTTCACTGTTTGCTGTTAGATTTAAAGTACCGCTTGTTTCGATTGGTTCTACTGTTTGATTTTGTTCAGATGAAGTTGGAGATAGAAGATTCAGTTCAACATTCTCTATAATTTCATTTGGTACCGATAAAACTGAAGCTAAAATCAAGTGAATTACAATTTAAGATTACATAGAAATATATGTATTGAGGTTCCGAGGGTTTAGTACATTATTATTATTAGGATATCGAACAGAAAAACTATAATAAAGATTAGTTTTACAACAGTTTTTGTACTGAAAGCTCAATTTTCATTTTAGACTGACATACTTTCCTACTTATTATATACTAAAGAGTGATCTAAACTTTTTAGATACATCCATCCTAGAAATCACCAGAGATAGTCCTAGGCGAATGTTAGTTATTCACTAAATATGTTCAAAAGTCGCGTATTAAATGTGATATACATAATCTCTACATCAACATTGACATCATTTGAAAAGAAATTATCGGAAATGAAAATCAATTATCTCTGCATCGTTTCAAATATGCTGATCCTTTTTTTAAATTTCTATACTCTGCTAAAACAGATCTCTACAAAGATGAGAGCATCCAGTTCGAGATTGGGATAGTGGAAGAATAGCATGACATGTATGTCTAGTGGGAACATGCTATTAAATATTCTAACCGGTGTTACGGTCGCGGTGCGATAACGTATTGTTGTCTGGCAAAAAAATATCAAAGAAATACAAAATACTAAAATTCTTACAGTCGTTATTTTTTAGTTTAAGAATTTGCGTTGAATTAATTTGTTCTCTAACATGAGTAATAACATTTAGTAAATGATTAAGTTCATCAACAATTTGATTTGTATCAAAAACTGATGTACTAGTATTCTGTTGATGTTTTTCGGATGTTGTTGTTTTAAGTTTTTGTCTAGACAAATTCTCATTTATATTTATTTTTAAATCTATATTTGCTTGTTGAAATGCTTGTTGACATTTATCTTTAAATGTTTTATTTTCATCATCATCATCTCGATTTTCATTGATTAAAATTGGCCAAATTTGTTCAAAATAATAGCGTATCTTTTTAACTGTACAATTTGAACCTTTCAATACATGTGTACGTTGTTCATCTAATAATTTCTTTTTCCATAATTCACTCATTAAATTTGTTGAACGATTATTACGTACACGACGTTCAAATAAGTAACGAAATGGTAATGTACGTGTCGATGGATATCCAAATGGATAAATTTTATTTTGTTCAAGTGAAGATAAAACTGCCGATGATAGAATCGGTAAACGGGAACAACATATAAGAACAATGGGAGTATTATCTAAATAATCAAATAGTTTATTCGGACTTTTTTTCTCTTTCTCTTCTGAGTAGAAGAATTCGATAATTACCTTTCTTGACGAGACATTTTTCAATCCAAGAAAGAAATATTGATGGTGTTAAATGACCTAACTCATTGAATGAGTCTTGTTCATTACTTATTGTAATATCACGAAGTGCATTAGGAAAAATCAAGTATGGCTCAGTTGATTGACCATCATTGGAAAATGCATAGATTACAGTTACTTTTGGTGTAAGATTCATTGGACGTAATTCATTCCATTCAGGTAATTGAAGTATAGACGATTTTTTCGTTAAAGGAAATTCAAATGTATCGACAGTCCATAATTGAGCCTAAACGGAAACAAAATAGGATTGATAAACTTTTATAACTGTCAGTTCTATAATCAATAGAAATCAAATCAAAGTGATCTCTATTGTATGTTATAAAAGTCTATCGAACAAAGAAATCATTATTACTTTTTCATGATTGAGTTCATTGTCGATTAAATATTGTTGAAAATCGTCATTCCATTGTTTATCATCAATAATTGACTCATTATCCAATTGAATATGATGAATATCTTCAAATGCTCGCCAAAAACTGCCAGGTGATTGTTGATCACAAGGCCTTATTGAACCTATTATATTGCCGCAGAGATTCATTGCACGTTTACATGTTACTATGCCAGTTAATTGATAGATCTCTCTTAAAAATAATTGTTTAGCACATGGCCAAAAATTTAACGAACGTAAATGACGTAACCAATCAACAGTTGATTTCGATTGCATAAATGTGTTTAATTGTGTAAGACATGAACCAGTCGTCAATGATGGATTTATTTTATATGATAAACAATACTTGAAATAATGTAGTTTCATTCCACCTAAGTATTTACTTGCACGTGATATTGATATTTGTCGATTGAGAATGTATGTTAGAATTTGTTCTGGTGTAGAATCAACAGGTGGATCGGCCATCATTGTCTGTGAAGTTAATTTTGTTTTACTGCCTTCGAAAATACGAAAAATTTTCACTAATTAAATTCGGTCGTTTAGAAAAAAAAACTAGAGCTACGTGTGGCCAAAAATTAAAAAACCTTGTGAACGGAAGATTAAAAAAAAACAATTTCTCAAGCATCATCAGAGATTACAACACTTCAGTATTCTCTGGTGCAATAAATATTTTCGACACGCTTACGTGCAATTGAAGTATTCGATCCAAAAATTTAGACGTCCTGTGTTATAATTGTCAGAAATTTTCAACTTGGTGGGTTCTCAATGTATTACTAAATAATCGCAATCAGTCGATAGTCTACGATATCTTTAAATCGAGTCAAAACAGAACTGAACGTCTAAAAGCACCCACACAATTGCTTAAATGAAAATTTTCTTCTTAGAATAAATTTCTATCATGAAACTATTTCAATAAAAGATTCTTATTTTTACCTATTTTAACTAGAGTTTTTTTCTTTTTCTTCTTTGGCAAAAGATTTTGTGATGATGTTTGCAATGATTGCACATATTGTTGATCATTTTGTTTCCATAAAATTGTTTGATTGAATAATTTAGATATTTGATCATTTTGTTTAAGTGTTCGAAGTGTAAACCACATTGTATGAATTATTCGTTCGATATTTATTTGAGGCTTACAACGCATTATATCTATACGATTTGCCGCAGACCATTGTTTATCAAATAACGAAAACAATGGTGATAATATATGTGTTAAATATGAATCGAGTTCAGTTGTTATTATATTTACATCACATTTTTGACAGGAAGTTAAAAAGTCAGGCGTTAGAAGAGTTGTACGCGGATCGATCAGAAGAGCACTAAAATTCAGTAAAAAAATAATTTTTCATTTAGTAGTTTATTATCAAAATAGAAATCAACGTATAATTTTCATATGATCCGTTCCAACGGATATTATTTCTATGTCTATTCTTAAGTTATAAATCTACTAAGAAAGTTGTTGAATGATATTGCCAAGATAGTATACACGAAAGATTTAAGAATAATAATTATAATGATACATTCTTAGAAACGATGCACTTCTATACTAATTTCCTACGATTGAACGGGTTTGTCGGAAGTATTTTTAGTAGGATCATCCTCAAGAACAGAGTATTCTAAATTAGATGAGGATTCACTAGATTGTATTCTGGAAAAAGCCGTACTAGCTTATGTTTAGTAGCCTGTCAGTGACGGTTTCAATTTCTCCAGAGAATGCCGTCAAACATATAGGAAATCTTCAATTTTTAAAATCGAATATACTGTAAAATACTTATACTAACAGAGAGCTAGTAGGAAAACTTTCAAAATCAAAAAGCTACCAATATTAACTTTATTCCAGTCTTGTCATCTCAATATATTCACGATATCTTGGTAAAAAATGGATTCCACAAAATATTCCATTGGCTATTAAAATTACGCTTTGCTGACTAGTTAATGCTCTCGACTAAACAGGAATAAATAAAAACACCGTATTTCTAATGCTTTAGGACTAATAGAATATGAGTTACTTAGTGAGAACTGATCGGTGATACAGAAAGATTATTTCAAACAGTTACTCACTAAATCGCTTAGTATAATTGGAACCCAACAAAAAATGGTAAAATAATATTTAGAAAGGAAAGAAAAAAAAATAACGCATCAAACATTTGATCCTAGTTTATATTCTAAGGTTTAATTGAAAAGAAAATAGTCAACCGATTAGCTTCGCTTGAATTAATTTGCCTACAAATTATAGCCAATACAAAAACTTCCTTGCATTATATATCACAGTATGTTTCACAATATATACTATCTCATAAAAATTTTAATAAAATAAGTCGAGAAATATTTATTTACCTATCCTTGGTCACATATGGCGACGAAACAAAATCATCAAGCCATTGTTGTATATGTTCATATGATATATCACCATTATCTGTGGTCATGATACGTGTAAATGATGTTGATGAATAATCAATTTTCAAATTTCGCCCTGCTTTACATATAATTAATTGATTTGAATATTTTCCACTAGGTGTTACTGCAAATAAACAAGTTATACGTAATGTTTTTGAGGTTTTGTTATGTATTGATGAACGTGTTAAACAATCATTGAATATCACTATCTCAGGCGTTAATGTAAAGTCATGCGTTGGCATATGTATTGATATTGGAAGTAAAAACCAAATTTGTTCAATATTAGTTAAGGGGTTAACAAAATCGATTTGTTTTGTTGATTCTGATGATTTGGGAATATCATTAGCTTTGTAATATGTTGAATAACGTAAAGTATTAATTTGAAAATCCTTTTTATTTGATTCATCCAATAGTAACCATCGACTAAATGATTTAAATGTAATGTTTGGTGAATAGAGACGTTTAAATGATGTATATAGTATTGATACTGGATCAATAAATCCTTTTTTTGATAGATCTAATGCAAATGAACGACATTGTGACCAGAGTGTTTCATTTATACCTAAGCATTCGATAGGTGATGCTATGGATTTATGAATATATTTATTGAATCGATCTATTGCTAGAGGAGGAGTTATTTCAGACCAATTTATTCTATAGAAAATAAATAAAATTGAATTGAACTATTTAATAAGGCTTACTCAGGAGGATTTTTATTCATTTCCAAAAAATGAATTTTTGTCTTTGTTTGTCAACAAGGGGATAAAAGTGAAATAATAATAAATTTTTTTTTTCTAAATGGATATAAGATCAAAAGAAATGATTTGCATATGTGAACAGCAAATAAATTTATTGATAGATGTCGTTTAAAGAGGAAAATGATTCTTATCGCTATTCTTTTTCATGTTCTAAAGGAAGTTGTCATGGAAATCGAATTGTAGAAAACATGGTATAGTTTGTCAGCTTATTTTAGTTGTTCGGTTAAAGTGATACAATGGCTGCTGAAGGTGGAGAAGCTGAAGCTCAACAAAAAGAAGAGACCAAACGTCACACGTATCCACTTGTTCGAGTAAGATAACAACTGAACTTTTAAAGTTGAATACGTTATTTCAAAACGAAGAAAATATTTAGACAAGTGATATGAATGATGAACTTAAAACTGAATGTATGGAGTTATGTGTAACAGCATGCGAAAAATTCTCTCAAAATAATGAAGTTTGTATATATGAGAAAATTAATTTTTTGAATAATTCATTTTCGTTCTTTAATAGAGTGCTGCTAGAATGATTAAAGAGACCATGGTTAGTTGAAAAATATTGTTTTTCGGTATTTTTCTTGATGAATTTCATTTAGGATAAAAAGTTTGGTCCTACTTGGCAGTGTATTGTAGGCGAAGGATTTGGGTTTGTAGAAAATTATTTATTTTTTTCGAGAAGGAACATGAATTTTGTTTTTGTTTAGATATCATATTGAACACGAAGTTAAATCACTTTTATATATGTTCTTTGGAGGAACAACAGCCATTATTGTCTGGAAATGTGCTTAAAAAACACTAATATTTCATCGTTTTTCTATTCTTTTTCTTTTCTTTCTTTTTGTTTCAAGACTATAAAATAATGACTTCTGGTGTCTTGTAACATATAATATAGGTGAAATGAAGAAAATAATGAGATTTTTTTTTCGATGAAAGATTAAATTTATATTGATCAGAGTCAAATGAACAGTAGAGAAAACGAATATATTTTTTCGACACTGAAATCATACAGCATAGAAACGGAAACTTATGAGTGTGTGTATATGTGTCTGTAACATAGTTACTGTATGGTAACTGTAGTACAGATGACTGCATCAGATGACAACAAAGACATCTTCAAATCAGGATTCAAATAAAACGAAAAATTCAAAATCTGTGTATACTACACTAGAAGTGTGTGCGAACATGCGATTATGATTGAATGATATCTGTATGTGCAATTAAAATAGCGTTGATGTACTCTCGATTATCATTGAACACCTAATGCGGAATGTTAAGACTGATATTAGAGAACAAAACTACTCAGGATTCCGACATACTTTAGGCCGACTTTGGATTATATAACGAATCAAGTATGTTTGCTTTTTGAAAAGAAAATAGTATTGAATATCCATTGGCGGAAGTACGAGAACTAAAGGCTTGTCAGTAGAGGGAGCTTAGTTTTCTGAGTAGGTCTGTATGCATGGCATATATTCTTGTGATAACTTTCAGTAGCATGACGACTCGACGTCGTCTAGTAGAAAGGTCGAGTTCTTTTGAACCCTAATCTGATTACATTTCGAATAGGGAAAAAGATTGCGTATAAAAACGAAACTAACATAAAATATTGTCAACACAAAATCGAGGACTTGTCATCGACATTCTTCTTTTATTTTTGATTAATTACAACTACTTTATTTCTTGTGTAGTATTCTTACATTTCATGTAAATTTGACTTATGAATATTAGAAAAATGGTTTTACAATTTTATTATATTCAGCGGGAAAAAGACTTATACAAGTGATAAAATTAAGACACACATCGAAAGTAGAAGAATTATTCTTTGATCACACACGATGAAAATTGCTATATTTTCGTTTTTTATATCATAATAGATTTTGAAAAATTCCGATAACATGTTTCGAACTCATTAACAATCCAAAAACTATAAAGAAACGCGCACTATTTCAATGTCCTAAATTATTTATCATTTTGTTTGTATGTCAATTCATCCATCAAATATCGACCCATGTGATTTACGTTCGCATAAATTTTCTGTACTCTTATCTAAACCATTAGGTAATAAGATGTTATATAAACTACCTGGTATTGGAAAACGTACTTTCAAAAAACTAGAAAAAACTAAACAAATAGCTAAAGCTGAAGATTTATTACGTGAATTTATTCATATATTTCAACGTGATCATCAAGAATTTCGTTTATGGCTTATAAAAGATTATGCATTACCCGAATATCGAGCTACTGAATGTGTCATTGCTTTAATCGATTATATTGAACAAGCAAAAAGAAATCAATGGGTTTTACCATAATATATTTTTCTTACATATTGTATACAATAGGTTTTCTCTTATTAGATACATTTCGTTTAATTCAACTGTTTTTTCTGCAAACTTATTATTAGATCCATTAACTAAAAACCCGTTTTAGGTGGTTTTTCAATGCACAATATGTTGAGAAATAATTGTGGAAATAGTAAATTTCATTATTGACAAACTACAGATTAAGTTTTGTTGTTTTGTTCGATTCAAAGTAGCGTCGACAATTGAAGTAAAAGGATAATCCGTACGCATCGAATGCGTTGCTCTTTTGATAATCTATCATGTATACGTGCCATTTGAGAAGCTAGATAGACATGGTTCAATAAAAAGTGCTGAATCATACATTAAATTGAATGCATCCTTGTGTAATAGTTTTAAACCAGCAATCAGTTATGAAAATTTCGTGATCTTTCATTATTAATATTTAGCACGATGAGAGAGGATAGATACTCGGAAGGTGTAGTCAATTGATGAAATTTCAAAGCAGCTGAAGATTAGATTTGTATTATAAATATCAATGGACACAATTTCTGATAAACTGTATATAAATTATATAGATGAGTGTAGGCCAAGAAAAGGTATTCTATTAATACGCTCATGAACTTCCGTTGTTAAAAACTTGATCCCAAAGTTGACTGGGAAATTCTTGGATATTTAGTTCAAACGGCTTTTTCTATCAGATATTTACGTGTTTTAATAAATAAAAATGCTCTATGCTGGATCAAAAAAGGAACACTGTCATACTGACACAATCATAGCTTTCATAATGAAAAATAATGATCGATGAAAACTTTGATATAGTTCTCTGAAGATTAATCAATTAGCTATTTTTAGAACAAAACAAAACAAAAAAATTGTTAAAAATAAGAAATCGATGCATTATTATTGCTTTCTCAAGTAAATACCATAGACCACAGGTGATATTTTCTAGAATAAAGCTTGTTGTAATCAAATACTAAAATCCTATGTAAATTTTTATACTCATCCCAAATCAACAAATAGTTTCTCTTTTATTTTTTAAGGATTCCACATCCTATTGTCACTACTATCAGCTGACATGTGCTGTTAAATAATATACAATACTATCAGAAATACGAAACAAGAATGTTTCGAATTCAAATTGATGATAACGGTCAGTTTTGTATTCTTTATTCGACAAGTCATGAATAATCAAATTAGATAACAGACTTGATTTCTACTAGACCAGATTTTGTGTCACGTCTTAATAAAAATCTGCAGTGTATAAACACGTCAATTTCAACAGATGAGTTAGTAAATGATCACGAATATATGTTTGTTAGGTTGGAGAACTTTGAATAGTAGTATGAAGAAGCTTCACTTTGTCATAGAAACACATAATACTGCTACTTGACCAGTAATAATTATTTATTAATAAGTTTAAGGTTTAAAATTGGATAATTTTTCTTTTGAGTATTTTCAAATGTATATGGCATTCTTAAACATTTATATCATAGCAAACTTGCTGACATTATTTTCTTAGTCGAGTATTTCATTTCATTAACTTTTTGAACTTAAAATGATTTTTAACAATAGAAGATCATCGTAAAATTCCAATCTATCTAATCATTCATTTCGATATGATTTCTTTTCTTTTCTTTTCCTTTCAGTTAAATTCTCTAAGATACTACTAATATCTGCGCTCATCTTTCTGTCTACATAGTATACATATTAGGCTCACAAATACTTCAGTAGACAATACCATAAATGTCCCATTGATATGTAACACATATATAAACACACGCACAAACATATGTATTTTTTTTTCAAAAGAAAAAAAAGTATAAATGGGCTCAAGAAACACGATATACAAGAAGGGAACCATGCAAAAAAAAACAGTAGAAATAGACCAATAAGAACGTTAGAGCAAGAACCGGCAAGAAAACAAAATCAGAAGTAATGACGAAAAAAACAAGTATTTTCTTTTCTTGGTTTCAAAGTTTGAATTTAACAATCAAAGGGTATCACAGAGACACAAAAAGAAAAAAAAAAGAAAAAACAAAGATAACGAATACTTATGACAATACAATATGATATATCTATTTATCTCTCTCTCTATATATGTGTATATATATAGATAGATAGAGACAGAGAGAAAACGATGACAAACAAAATAATCCATAAAAGAAAGATATTAGATTGCCTTCTTTTATTTGATATTGAGCTCTAATGAAAACGATGATGCAGATGAGTGTTGACTACACTTCACAACTGATTAGAAAACATTGAGGAAAACAAACAAATAATCATTGCCCAAAAAGTCTTTAAGGAGCTTTTATTCTTAGAGTTGACGGTTTCGAATCATATTTATTATTTCAGAATCAGCTGAACGAGCTGCACCAGCAAAAAATAAATTTTCAATTCCTTTTATACACCAACCACGTATAGGTGGCATACGAAGAAGTAATTTAGCAAAACGTGCAACATCGTCACTATGAACTTTTTTACAATACGATGCTAATGACATACAAACTTTTTCGCGTAATTCTGATACACGGCATGTATCGACAACGTCTTTCGCATCTAAATAAGAAATAAGAAAAAGCTTAGTATTGTATTATATACTGGAGTGGTTCGTTTGGTTACGTACCAGGATCGAAAAGAAAAATAGCCTTGAGACATGTTATTTCAACTTTGTCGACATTTAATTCACGCATTATTGTAACAACATCATGGTAGAGACGAGTAATAAAGAATTGAAGTGATTGATCAACTGCTGTATGAGGTCGAACATAAGAGCCATCCTATATCAATGAAATGATTATAATTTTTTATTTTTTTAAATACCTCTAACTATCTACACTCGATTTCATGTGAGACATAGTTAGCCTATCTGCCTCTCTTTCTTGTCTATTTACTTAAAAAGTGACTTAAATTTAAGAAGAAATAATATTTATCATTTAGAAGAGAAATCATATTGCATAAATGCTTAACATTTCAAGTATCATTGCTTTCTAATTATACCGAAGTTTTTTTTCTTTTGTTCGTACGAAATATTCAATTGTTTAAGCATATAGTAAGAAATCATGAAATACTAACAGATAAAATAAGACCACAATCTGGCGCCATAATGGATCTGTATGCAAGTGAACAACAGAGTATATCTCTCCATGATGCACGAACAAGTGCAACTTGATCATCAAGTGATAATGTTGAAAAATGTGGTACACGCTTAGCCCAATCTGTTAATTGTGCAAGTTGAGAATTAGTTGTTGATAATAAACGATCATAGGAGCATTCTTCTTCATGAAATGTGTCTATTTTTGGTTCAACAGATAACTCAGCGGCAATTAATTTTTCAATTAACATTTCATCATCAGTAGAACCTGATGAGCCTATGCCCATATGTGCGCTTGTACTACCACTTCCTACACTTGCACCAGGAGATGATGGTGATTCGCCTTCACCATTCATACCAGATTTTTGTCTCTCTTCTTGAACAGCTAAACAAGTAGAATGCAAAACAGGTTAATTGATTATCGTGGAAGACTACAAAAAGCATGTTCTTACAATTACCTTCTTTTTTCATCCCAACAGTAAGGCATTTTTGATAACGGCAATATTGGCAACGATTTCGTTGTCGTTTATCAATAATACATTCTCGGTTATCTCGACATGTGTATGTTAAATCTTTTCGTACGGTACGTTTAAAAAATCCTTTACATCCTTCACAACTAAAAGAATCGCTTCATAAAACGATCGATGAACTCAAATATAGAATAAACGAACCTATGAACTCCGTAGTGCTTTCCGGATGCTTTGTCGCCACAAATAACACATGCGAATCTCGATGCAGCTGCCGCCGCCGCGGCTGCAGCAGCAGCTGAGCTCATTCCACCACTTGTTGTAGCTGTTGGTGTTGAACTCGTTGATGAATTCGAATTTCCGCCAATACCCATGAATTGTCCACCGGATGACATTGGAACTTAAACGAAAACGATGAATAAAACAATGAAGCACTTTTTTCATTTTGTTTACCAGGACTTAAGGACGTTGGTGAATCGCCACCTGATCCACTTGAATAATTCGAGTTTCCACTTGTATGTTGCAGAGCTCCATTTTGAATTTGATTGGATACATCCATAGGAGGGGAGAATGTTCCATTGTCACCGTAGCTGAAATCTATGAAAGAGAAGTCGATATTTGTGTTTTTATCTTTTTTTATTTTATTTTCATATTACTTGATTCCGACATGCTTTAATTCATCAGCAAACTGGGAAGATAGATATAATCTAGAAATGAAATCAGATAATTATAATAGATGAAAAGCGTTATCCTTATAATTGCACAAAAAAATTTGATGAAATAGAATGTTGAATTCTTTTTTCAAACCCTAATAAGCAGATGTGGATGGAATATCTTTCATTAAAGCAATACCAGACGATGTTCCAAGACGTGTAGCACCAGCTTGAATTAATTCTCTTGCAAAATTACTATCTCGTATACCACCAGATGCTTTCACTTGAACATTGTTAGGTGAATATTGACGTAATAATTTAATATCATCTAATGTTGCCCCACCAGTTGAAAAGCCTGTTGAAGTTTTGATAAAATCAGCCCCAGCATCTCCCACAATTTGACATAATTTTTTTTTTTCATTTTCATTTAATAAACAAGTTTCAATAATAACTTTGAGAATTTTATTCTCACCTGAGGAATGTACTAGTTTGGCTAATTGCTCGATTTCATTTTGAACGTATGGAAAATCACCATCTTTGACCTTACCAATGTTAATAACCATATCAATATCGTGTGCACCATCATTTAACGCTTGTTGGCATTCATCTATTTTCGTTTGGGTCGTTGTTGCACCAAGCGGGAAACCAATAACAGTACAAACACGTACTGAATATTTATCTGCAACATATTTAACATGACACGGTTGAATACACACGGTAGCAAATTTATGTTCAACGGCTTCAATACATAATTGATCAACTTGCTTTAATGTTGCATCTTGTTTTAACAAAGTATGATCAATTGCCGAACTTGTCAACATAATTATTGATGTTAAATTTTTTGTCTTTTCTTTTTTTTTTCGTCTTTTCTGTTTTTTGTCTTAAAATTTTTTTTACTGGTTCTTTTCCAGGGTCAACAAGGACGCGTTGTAATTGGTAGAAGTTCTATTACGAATGGGATTAAAATAGAATGATATTTTTTTCTACAACAGTAGAGGGCGCTTGCAAAATTGATTAATAAATATTTCCACTTAACATGTTATTCAAAAAGAAAATAAGTGAAAATATTGAATAAAAGAAAATCTTTTTATAAGAATTAGAATAAGCCCAGGGTGATGAGAACGAACCCAGGGCGAGGCGAACGGTGACGGAACGCGTTCTGAACAGGCGAACGCGTTCGAAACAGACGAACGCATGCCCAATGCATTCGATAGTGGTCGCACATTGGTAACGCGTTCGTTGCGTTCTGTTCTTTGTTGCAGAGGTCGCTTTCAAAAGTATTAAGAAAATGGTGACTAAGGCCCCAAACATAGACCAAAAAGATAAAACAGAATTAACCACTAAATCGTCTGAAAAAGATGACATAAGTGTGAATTAACCAATCACATTGCCTAATTCTGTTTTATTTTTTTGGTTTGTTTGGGGTCTTAGGCCGAAATCACACTGAAAAAGATAAAACAAAATAAGCGACGCGATTCGTCTATTACGACTTAAGTCATCTTTTTGAGATGACTGATTCGTTCATTCTATTTTAATTCGCTTTGAATTAGTCGGTGTGATTTCGGCCTTATGGAAGAAATCAAATAATATTAAACATTTTGAATATTTAGCGCGAAAAAAATGAATAAATGTTTTCTTGTCGAATATTCATGAAGTAAAAACATTTTTGTAATATTCTTTTAGATAATAGCTTATTTATTGTTACCCTGGTCGAACATTTCGACCACCGGATCCCGTAGGACTATACATCGCATCGCTTGTCAGGATTCCAGCGAAAAAACTTATTTGCAAAGAACGTCCCCTTCGGGATTTATCAGGACACTGCGATGTATGCGTAAGATACTCTGGGAAATCTGCGGGAAAGTCACCATATCCTGCAGGAAAACACTGGAAATCGCTGGAACCTGGAAGCAGTATTCGGATGCTTTTCGGCAGGAATTGATCGGAAAAAACCGAAAATTTTCCAACCGGAATACTGCTTCCACAAAATCAACGAAACTAACCGGAACCGGCCGTTTTCAGGTCGGACTGTTCGGCCAGGGTTTTTAATTTTTCAGTAGAGATTTTAGTTTATAAGGTGGATAAGCCTAATGGAACTTTCTAATCACAAAATGATTTTTTTTCTCTACCTATCGTATAGTAATTCATCGCTTTCTTTTATAATTACATAAACTTATTTTAATTAACAGATCGACAGTTGAAAAAACAACGAAATTTAAGATACGGAATAAATATGAAAGAGATTTGATATTTGAAGTCACAAAAGTTTTTTCTTCATGCTCATGCGAACTATCTTTATGTTTTGCTAATCTAAGATTTACTATTATTGTTTTTTTTTCAAATAGCAAATATAAGCAGCACTGATATTTTACTTAATACTGAACTTGGACATCAAATTGATAATGAAAAATAGCGTGAACATGTTTGCATGACCCCGGTCGAAGAAAACGATCAGTAAACAATCGTATACGATACAAATACGGCCCGTTTTACGTGCCGTATTTTCCCCGTATAACAGAGGCAGTAATACGGCCGTAGGTTCTATAGAATACGCTAATATTACGCCTGCTTTACGAGGTTTTACGGCTGATAAACGGTGTCCGTGTATGGCTGTAATACTGCCTCTGTTAAAACGACCGTTTACGGTAATGTTATACCGGTTTACGGCGGTCCGTTTTGATCGACCTGGAGACATCATGTAATTACTTCGAACGAAGGTCATCAATATGATAATGAGATTTTCATGTACGGTCAGACGATGTAAGGAAAGTTAGCAGCGGATTCGAGTATTTTCTGTTGACATTCGCCTATGCATCTGTGCTGGCCTTCTAGTTAGTTGTGCTGGATACAGAATTCAATTCTCTATCGAATGGTATAATTTTCATTAGAGGTTCTCGGAGTGAAAAGGTGGGG